>APFE030331745.1:224990-250471 GCA_000404065.3 Pinus taeda | reverse complement strand
TATGACCTTTAGTGCATTTGCTATCACAATTGTAACAAAGTCCTTTTTCTCTTTTTTCTTCCAATTGTTGTGGTGTAACCCTTGTAGGTTGTGGAATGCTAGGAGAAACAACACTTCCATCTTTATAGTTGTGAAGGGTATGCTTCATAATTTTGCTTTCCACTATGTCACAAAGCCCTTTTACTCTTTCCAATTGTTGTGGTGTTGCTCTAAATAAGGTGTTGCTCTTTGTATCCTCATAATGTGCTATCATTTCCTCCGTGAAAATTGACCATGTAACAAGTTGTTTACAAGAACAAAGTCCTTTATACCAAAAAAATTGATCTGGTTCTATATATGAAGATGCAATACATACCTTTTTTAATAGTGGTACACCATGTAGATCCAAAATATTGCTCCATCTGAAGTATCCAATTTACTGGATCCTTGCCATCAAACTTCCTCATATCGCCTTTTCTTGATTTTAGGAGCTCGATCTTGAAATGACTATAACTCTATAATTTCGGTTTTTCCAGTTCTCAAATTGCGACCCATAGTAGCCCTCTGTGTCCTCTTTCCAATGCCTCCAGTTTGATCAAATTTAGATTCTCCAAGAAAGAGTTATGAACAATCTCCTAAGATGACTTGATTATATACCTTTTCATAAGATCGAACTTATATGAAGTGCCACGTGTCACTGTGTTAACCTTAGGATCTAAAAAATATATACAAGAAACTACAGTTTGTTCGCTTTCTGTAACTTCTTACGAAATTTCAATCTAACGCTCAAAACAAAAGTTATGACTATTTTCCCTAGCTCACCTGTTTGGAATGTAATTCAAGAGTCTACAAAAAGACCAACTTCCTCAGATCATATCTCCGCAAATATAGTGCGAAAAGCTCTAAAATTTGAACCTGAGGTTCAATGAAATTTCTTCTCAAATGGTTTTTTTTCTCTTCTGAAATGTCGCAGAAAAAAATTATAGCCAAAATTCCACGATGACCTATTTGGAGCAGCAAAACCCTAAAATCCAAAGCTCTAATACCAAATGTTATGAAACCAACTCACAAAAAGATAGAAAAGATAGATTAACACCTTAGAATTCAGCCTCTTCGAGGAGGCAACCTCATTTAGATTACATAAATGAAAAATTCTTCGATGATTCAAATGACAAAACCTCCTTTCTATATATAGGAGTATAAGGAGTCACAATATAACCAAGCCAACCTGACAATAATAATATAAAGGCACAAAAAAGCAATAGATGGATTCTATGGGGCATAGTAATAACAATATGGGGAAAATAGGGGCACAACAATATTAATAAGGGATACAACTACAATAGTAATGGGGGCATCATCAGTATTATAGGGACCTAACATCCATCTCAACAGAAGGTTTATATTCTATTTTGGACATATTATGTTACCAAATGGGTAGAGGCCAGAGCACTTAATAGAGCAACTGACCATGTTGTTTCAAACTTTTTGTTTGAAGAAAGCTTAGGATGAAGTACCAAGGTAAGTAGTAACAAATGGAGGAGCATAGTTTACCTCCTGGATAATATAGGATCTTGTCAAGAAATATGGAGTTCATCATAGGATTACCTCATCCTTAGGAAAATGGGCATATGGAAAGTACTAATAAAGTGATTGAAGCTATTCTTACAAAGACTCTGGTAGGACATAGAAAATATTGGTGGAGAGACTTACTGAAGTATTATGGGCCTACAATTCAACTTGGAGAAATACTATAGGATTTTCTCCTTATGAATTGGTTTTTGGTAAGAATCACATCTTCCCCATTGAATTTAAGATTAAAACATTAAGGGTTGCCTTGGAAGTGGATAAAAAACTGACTATAGCTCAAGAATATAGTTTGAAACAACTAAATGAGTTGGATGAAAAGCGTTTGGCTGCTGTGCAATGAACATATATCTTTCAGTAGAAATGTGCCAAATGGAATGATAAGTTTATTAAGAAGAAGTTGTTTCAGAAGGGTAACCGAGCCTTACTTTATGATTCTAGGTTTAAGGATTTTAAGGGAAACCTATGCACCAGATGGTTAGCTCCTTTTGAGGTAGAAGCAACTTTTGACAATGAGAGTGTAAAATTGAAAACTATTGATAACTCTCAGATATCCTTTCTTTTTAATGGACATCATCTTAAGTTGTATCATATACCTACTTCGAAGGATTCATTTGTGAACGTTGTCTCAATTCCAAATTCAGACCTTGAAGTTGTTGGGGAAAAGGAGGTTCCTCCCATGCTGCCAACCATTTAGTTATTAATAAAACAATTTAGAAAGAAAGAAATAAAGACAAAATGAGAAAAAAAAAAGTGTTCAATGGCGAAAACCCCTTTGGGGCACTATTGGATGATTGTGATGACTGAAAACCAGCTTATTGGCAGTTAATACTTCTAATTTTCCTGTAACAACATTATGATACCTTTTTAATTATTGTTTTAAGTATTGTTCTTACAAATTCATCTTGGGACTCATCATCAGTTGGTTCATATAGTCCAACTATGATTAATATCTTGCTGATACAACTAAATATATGGCTAGATGTCTTCATTGTTTATACAATTTCATATCTCCGTATCTTCATACTGACATCACTGTTATAGTTAAATACCTTTGGAGACTCATCACATACACAATGTGGTCTCAAACCTAATACATTGACCTGTTTTCATGGGAATAGAGCTTTCATCTCATCATACCAATAGAAATTTCACCTATGAACATGTGCTACAAGGAGATATTCACAACATCATTTGACTTGTACAATCCCATGTCACCATAATGGTAAGCCAATGGCAGGTTTGTTCCTTTTACATTTATTTGTAGGATTTGGACTTAAGAAGTGACATTATTACCCTATTGCAGATGCGTTGAGGACGATTGTTACAATAAGTGGGGGGAGTGTATAGTGTCATGAAACAATACACTATGATTTCACCCAATTTATTAATTAATCATTTGCTTGATGAACAATTGCTTCACCTTATTATAATAATGCATTATTATACTTTGTAATCACCATTACTTTTACCATCATCTATGATTAAACAGTGGTAACTTCCATTATCTTTACTAACATTACCCTTATCATCATTATCTTTACCGTCATTTTTAAAAATTGATGTGATTATGCAAATTCCTTTCTCATAAGTTCCAAAAAGCTCAATTTGGTAAAAGGGGGTAATTGTTATTAATTCTAATATCTCAAAATTCTCTCGTTAGCGATTATTTGTGCGTGCCAAAGGAAACCCTGTAATAGGTTCTTAGCAATGCTAAGAAATTACAATCTTAGGCATCCATTGGAGGAGCAACAGTAAGACATGAGCCAAACTCTGTTAACACATTGTTACACCACCCTGAAGCCCTAATTTGTTTTCAAAATGCAGGATGGTTGAGTTATTTCGAGAATTTGCAAGGTTTTAGCAAGCAAATTTATCTAAAGTTTACAAAGGCTCTAAATGAGCAATACTTTAAAGTCAAGGGATTTAGAATTGTTGTTACAGAGAAGGAAATTATAAGAGTAACAATGCTACCATAAATAGGGCCTCAATGATTTTCAAGGAAGGTCATGATTCCATCAACTAAGGCTATGTTTCTATAGGAACGAGAGGAATTGATGACTAAGGGTAGGCATTTTGATAGAAAATCCCTTCCCCAACCTTGGGACGATGTGCCTCTCTTCATTAAAAATTTTATCAATTTTGAGGGTCACTTTGGGGTTATATTCAATTACCATTTTCAATTGCTGGCACATTTGAGCATAAGACAAATGATAAATTTTCCTTATTACCTATTGAAATCTATACATCACTTTGCAGAGGAAGTGCAAGGGGAAAAACATATGGAAACCTACTTGACCAATCATGAACCAATCAAATTGGTCATAATTCATTATTTACAGCAATAGGGGAGTTCATGCGATGACTTGTTAACAAGGTAACATGCAGATACATAGGAAGACAAAAGTGAGGAGCATGAGGAAAGTGTTGAAATAAACCCAGAGAGTAAATAAATCACATCCTATGGAAGTAGGTTTGATACACCTTCCAAGAGTAGAACAACTACATCCCATAATAATATTAGGGTGGATGCATCTCTTAGAC
The DNA here is from genome assembly GCA_000404065.3 of Pinus taeda. Taxonomy (NCBI): domain Eukaryota; kingdom Viridiplantae; phylum Streptophyta; class Pinopsida; order Pinales; family Pinaceae; genus Pinus; species Pinus taeda. The sequence continues at coordinate 246,361 of APFE030331745.1, read as the reverse complement.
CTGGCTAATGAAACCCTAAGAGATGAAGCTCCATAAAAACCTTTGTCAATCCATCCTTAAAAGGAAAAATGGCATGAAAAACAAAGCCTATGGGAGTGTATAGTGGATCATCAGGGAATAGCTATCATGGGTGCCATATTGAAGAATAAAAGCTAGAAGAAGTAACTACTAAAGCAACAATACCTGAAACAACAACTAAAGAAACAAAGGATATATCAAAACAGGTGAGGGAGAAAAATAAGAATTTGGAGAAGTTGATTGGTGGGAAGAATCCTAAGAAGAGGGTGTGAATGGGAGTTGCACAAAATTTTACCCCAACGCCTGAAGAATGCATTGTTACAACTAAACCAGGGAAGCCATGGGAGGAATAACAAAATAGGGGAAAATAGGAAAATCATGTATAGGAAGACACCTCCACATTTGAAGCCACTACTGTTACACCAGAATTTAAGGAAGAATATGATGGATATCATAAGGAAGGAGAGCCAGTGATAGAAGAATATACAAAATAACAAGAGGATGCCCCTCTACCACTTAAGACTGAAATTAACCCTCTTGTCCATCAAATTGAAAATTTGAAAGTAAAAATGAAAATTTAAGAAAACAACTTGTCATGGTTGAGAAACAACTTCAATTTAAGAAGGAAAATGGATTAGATATGTTAGCAAAATCAACAGGAATAACATCGTCCGCTGAAATAACCATGAAATTCTGTGAGGGATGCCAATAAATTTTTAAGGAAGCTGGGATTGTAGAATCAACTTTTGTCTTAATAGGAATTCAAGTGGGAGGACAAGATGAAGGATTTCAACTTGCTTCTCCACAAGAACTTGTTGAAGATGTTGTTTTTACACAAGAACCAGTAGTCGAAGCAGAGCATACTACTCCACAAGAACCTATTTATGAAATTGTTGTTACACAAGAACCAACAATTGAAACAAAGTAGACTAAAATTAATTTGATTGTTTCTACACAAGACCCTATCAACAATGTCATTTATCCACAAGAACCAACAACTGAAACAAAGAAAATTGAAATTAATTTGACTACTGCTCCACAAGAACCTATCAATGACTTTTCTTCTCCACAAGAACCAACAATTGAGATAGGACAATGGGAGGAGAAGAATGAGAAAGAAGATATTGTTGAGTATGAGTTTGTAACAACAACAAGAACAACCCATCTAAAACCTGAAGAATTATTGAGAACAACGTCTTTGCTTAGGGGATTAGAAAAATGGAAGAAGTCAGTTGTCTTCCCCAAAGATGAAGTTATTTTCTTGAAAAAACATGAGGAAATGGTTAATAGTCTAAAGAAGGAATGGGCTGAAAAATTGAGAGTTTAATATTTTTTAAGAGTTCAAAGAGAGAGGAAGTAGACAATGGTGTAAGTAAAGTAATTGCAATAGGAGGTGCAATTGCTAAATCAAGAGAAGGAATTTATGTATGAGCTTATGGATGGTTTAATAAGTTGCAGTCTCCCTTCCCCATCTTATCCTTTATACCTACAAGAGAAACACTTTCTCTTTTAATTGAAAACCCTTAAGGAAAAACAACCATATAATACAAGGAAAATTCAAGATTTCTTGGAAACTTTTCAGAATGCTAATTTTTCAGAGCAACATTTGTTGTTTGAATTGTATTTGCATGACCTTGCCTATGTTAGAGATAGATCTTTTTAATTTGACACCTTATGTGGGGAATGTTTAGTTTAGAGATTTTATGTCTTTTTCTTAGAACCAGGTAATATATAAAGCTACATATGACATTGTACAAACTAATGAGGAATGAGTAAATCTAAGCATCAGAAATGGGCCTGAATCTATTAATGTTATTGTTGGGGCATAAAATAGGATATGGTGATTTCCAACCACTAAGCATTGGTAATGGAACATTGGAACTTGGTTTTGTAGAGATGAAAAATTGAGAGTGGAATACATAAGGGATAAGAGAAGGTGCATTACAAAGGGAGTAAGTAAGATGTATTGTTTGTTGACAAGAGCTGAGGGAAGAGGACCCCTATTGTTATCAAAACTCTATGCAAGCTCTCTCTAGGGTTCCTTAATATGTGGTCTGTATTAAGAGAAGTGGCTCAAGAAGGATTGGACTCAAGTTTAAGTTTCCTCTTGTTTGGATTCTAACCTATCAATATCAACACCCATATCATTTTACTGAAAAACTTTAGGAAATGGAGTTGGTCTCTTCCCAAGGCTACAGGGACAAAGCAAAGGATACTGTAGAATCCTACAATTTTTCAGAACTGCACTCTTAGCATGTTAGGAACCAGTCATAAGGGTCTGCACAAGGCCGTGCATATGCTTAGGTTGGGGGGCGATGTTGGGTCATGTAATTGTTACCTTTTTACATTTACTATCTTACTCATTTTTCTTCCTTTGACCAATGAGGTCAAATTTCACCACTGTAACAACCATTATTCACATAAGTATGTTCTTTTCTATATGTCACCTTCTTTGTATAATTATTATTATAATTTGGCATAGGAACTACTGTCTTAGGCGATTTTTATTATAAAACTAACATATGGGTTGTTTCAAGTTCAAGTGGTTTGCTGAAGTTCTTGTTATATGATTACACTTTCAGTTTCCTTTATTAAGTTGGGACAAGGACTATGTGAAATGTTGTTGATAAATGATAAATTTGTCTCTTTCATGTTTCCTTCCTTGATTAGTCCAATGGAATTAATCTACGAGCGCATTGAGTCAAATCCAGTTCAACCACCAAGAGATATTCATGGTGCATAAAGATCACTTAGTTAAGATTTTCTAGAATGTTATTGTAATTGAAGGAAATTGTTACATATTTACCCCTACCATGGAAATTTTTGTATGAATTACCAAAATGTTTTCTTATTTTAATATCACATGAGAATCAAAATATTCTCATGATGATCTTCTTGTTGTATTTGAAAATTATAAAGAAGAGATCTCTCTGACTGTAAGGGTAGCAAAGGGAATTAGACATAAAGGACTGGAAAGAAGGGGAAAGCATCAAGCATTGTAATCTTGATGTTTTATTAATGCAAATATCAACCTTGTGGAATTATACCTTTCTCTGAGTAGTCGTCATGTTATTTAAGTGCACCAACCCATGCTGAGGAGGAAGGGCCCTCCTTAGTAGGGATTACTGGTTAAGTAGAATACATTAATTATTTGTATTAATTCTTCTCAGTTATGTGATAATTGTTACTATTAATTTTATTTATGAGTTATTGATTGCAGAAATATTTTTGAATGTTGTGACAACATAAGTCTTGGATCGGTCCCTCTTATTAGTGTAGTATCGAGTTATTTACTTCTCTGTTATAGATTGAATAAGTATTGCACTTTCTTTGCATGTGTGTGTTTAGAATTTGATTGAGTGATAAAAGGGATTGCAAGAATGTTTTTGATGAATGAGAGTGGTTGTGTAACCGAATGATTTATTTTGTGATTGTGAGACTCTTTTCTAATTGTGTTGAAGAGTGTAACTATTAAGTTATGGTATGTTCTATGCTTATAACAGTTTACTTCTTTTTCTTATTATATTCCACATAATAGCAATCACATGTACATAAAGTAAAGTGCATATAGAACATTAAATGATCGACATAAAACAAGCCAAGACAAGAGACACAAGATGTGGTGGCTAGCCAGGGACAAACCCCACAATGTGTGGGGAAACCCTTTGATCAACTCTTATTTTCTCTTCAATAATTTAGTAGAGATAAATAGTACAATAAATCTGATTTATATCAATATTAGCAAACCCTAGATCAGCAGCATCAACATTAGCGGCTTCATCATCAAACTAGGGCAGACGATATCTCACAAACCGACCGTCGGATCGGCATGATTCCACCACCAAAAGTTGTAGCTTCCAGAGGAGGTTCAGATGAACCTATAGAATAGTTCAGATGAAGAGATATTCTAGTCCACACAGGTCAATCTCTACTTCTACAGTTGTAGCTTCAGTTTCGCGCAGCTTCCAGCTTCAAACTAGGGCAGTCAATATCTTGCAAACCATCCGTTGGATTGACTTGATTGCACCACCAAAAGTTACGGCCTTCAGAGGAGGTTCAGATGAAACTACAAAGTAGTTCAGATGAGGAGATCTTCTAGTCCACGCAGGTCAATCTTTACTTCTGCAGTTGCAGCTTCAGTTTCGGCAGCTTTCGGCTTCACATGTGTGAGAGAGAGACCCTTTTCTGCGCAGTAGAGAAGATACTATTTTATACGCAGTAGAGAGAGAGAGAGATGTGATGAGATGAGTGAGTCTAAATGAGGAAAATTCCTCCTGTATTTATACACAATGTTGGTGTTTGAATAGATGTGACTGTTGGGTTTCTGAGCCTACATGAGTTGTAGGTCGGCTTGATAATAATTCCATAATCAAAATAAATTCATATCTCCATGAATACTTATCGGAATCGGATGATCTTTATACCAATCCTACACCTCTTGACAAGAGGAATCTAATAAAAATATTATGGCCATGAATAAGATGACCCACATGAAGTTTTTCCCTCGTTTCCAATTTTAACACTCCCTCTCAACTAGCGAGAACTTCATCTGCAATCTATCTTACGGTCGTTACTATTCATCTATCATATGCACTACCCTATACAACCTAACCCTTGCCCTACTCTGCTCTATTCTGTCTGTTTTGCTTTGTCTTGTTCTGCCCTGTACTGATATGTACTATTTTGCTTTGTTCTTCTCTGCTTTTGTTCGAATTATGAAGAAGAAGAAATGATCGAGGATGTGTCATACTGACTCAAAGTCAGTCTCAAAGTATGTACCACTGGTCCCAGACCAGTCTCAACCAACCCGAAGTCAGCGTCATAGTGAGTACAACTCCACTGGTCTCAGACCAATATCATCCTCCACTGACTCAAGGTCAGTCTTTGAGTGCGTACCATTGGTCCCAGACCAATCTCAACCGACCCGAAGTCAACTTCATAGTAGGTACCACTCCTACCACTGGTCCCAGACCAGTATCACAGTCTCAGAGAGTGTACCACTAGTCCTAGACCAGTCTCAACTAACCTGAGGTCAGCGTCATAGTATGTACCATTCTCACTAGTCCCAGACTAGTACTACACTGACACGAAGTCAGTCTCTGAGTATGTACGATTGGTCCCAGACCAGTCTCAACCGACCTGAAGTCAGCGTCATAGTATGGTACAACTCCTACCACTGGTCCCAGACCAGTATCATTGATCCCAGATCAATGGAGGTCATCCTAGCGTAGGCAGTATGGTAGATACAACGATGCGTCCATCGGTACTACTATGGTTGCTAACTTCATTTCCCTGCTCATTGATCAGATGAGAGGTACTTCCCATGAGTCCCAGACTGCATGTGTAGGATGCCTCAACAGGAGAACTAATCAATCTTGTCCTCACAAGAGAACACATCAATCCTGCTATAATTGCCATGGAGAACACATCAAGCCAGGCTGCCATCGAGAACACATCAATCCAGGCCTCACAGGAGAACATATCAATCCTGCTACAATCGCCATGGAGAACACATCAGTCCAGGCCTCACAGGAGAACACATCAGTCATGCTACAATTGCCATGGAGAACACATCAATTCAGGCCTCACAGAACAACACATCAATCCTGCTACAATCGCCATGGAGAACACATCAATCCAAGCCTCACAGGAGAACTAATCATCCTGCTACATAGGAGAGCGAATCATCCTATTCCACAAGAGAGCGAATCATCTTGTCCCACAAGAGAGCAAATCATCTTGTTCCAGTGCGCACCACCAGGGGAGGGCGAGTCACCTGTGGTCGTATGCTGCTCCAGTAAGAACCGCAAGCCCTCAGAGCTCCCAGAGCTCAATGTATGCAACATGCAGGACCCTTGTGCAAGGGTCTCTTCACGACTCCAAGTCGTTTGGGAAAATCACAGATTAGATCTTTCTTTGGGGCTTTGACAAGGTGTATCGACATGTACATCATCTTAATGCGATGGAGCCTCCTTGCTCATCATCTTACCATATCCCAGATGATGTTTATCTGCTGGAGCAATCGATGAATACAAGATTCCTCAATAATTGAATCCCACCTCTGGTTGTTACAGAGAATCACAGTGGTATGTGTTCAAATAGCTCACTGAAGAGCTTCCCCAACCAGGCAGCTTCATACGAGATCATACTCGTAGATATGTATCTGGTATCGGTGGTGCTTATGGCAACCGACTTCTTCTTCCTTCTCATCCATTATATTGAAGTAGAATCCAAAGAGAAACAACACTAAAAAGTGCTCCAGTGATTCTCCACACTACCTGCCTAATCAACATTCGAATAATCATGCAGTTTCATATTTCCGGCAGTGTATCTCAATCCATTGGTAATTGTGCCACCAAGATATCTTAGAAGATTCTTGGCATCAATCTAGTGAGGCTCAACCAAATATGAGCTCACAATACTAACTGCAAAACATATGTTCGGACGAAGGTTCACTAAGAACATCAATGCAAATGAGTTTATGAAACTCAAAAGCATTTCCCAAATCTAGTTTGACATCACTACCATATAACTTCTAAAAGTTAAGATCCTTGAGGTAGTCACAGGCTTGCAGTCCATCATACTGAATCTTTCCAATATCTTTAACACATATTTTCCTTGAGATAGGAAAATTTCCCTTGGATTCTGCCATACTTCAAGTCCTTCGTCCTTCATTTCAAATTCAGAAGCCAACTCCCTCTTACATTTGTGAATGAGAGGGCCTGCACCTATTAGAAAGAAGTCATCCACATACAACACCAGTATGAGAGGCTTGTCATCTTCAACCTTAAAGTAAAGGTTAGGATCGGCTTCACTCCTAGTGAATCCCACTTCATCAAGTAGCTATCGATCCTCTCATACCATTTCTTGGTTTGCTTATTCAGGTCTCTATGAGAGCTTCTCAACTGTCATACATGAGGTTTTGATCATAAATCTCAAACCTTCGGTTGCTCCACAAGACCTAATTCTTTTGATCAAACCGTCAAGACACGTTGACACCATCTACTTGTTGGTTCATCCTTGTTTAAGCCACAAGGCTATGATCAATGGATTGTCGTATATTTGAACATCTCAAATTTAAGTCTAGTACCTCCTCTGGATAAACCATGAGCACAAAATGAGCCTTATATTTTTCCATACTTCGTCGCTCGGAGATTACTTGTAAATCCATTTGAAGTACAATTGTCTGTCCAGGTTTGAAACTACTTCCCAAGACATCATTCTCCATAATAGACTCATATTCTATGGTCATTAGCATCCTTCCATACTTAATTGCTTGATGAAATCTGAGAATGATGAAGGCTCTTTTTGATGATCGTCCTCATGATGGTCAGGTATCCCTGATACCTGTTAGGTTTCTTACTTTGATGGAAGGTTCCTCAGGGTGCAGCATGTCCTTCAGCATCATCAAGTATCCCCCTAAGCCATGAAGGCCTCTTCCTAGAAGAGGAAGGCTCATGTGGATGAGGATCAATCGGATCTATGGGTTCTTCTACATTAGGCATTGATTCATCATCCTTTTCTTTCGGTTCCCTGGTGTCGGATTCTTGAGAGCTCCTCAAAGTCGGAAGATTGTCCACCTTGCTGAGAGCCATATCTTCGTCAAAGGTGACTTAATCACAACTTCCCTTTGACCGGCAATGAACATTTCTTCAGGAGTCTTGGAACCCAATGCTTGATGAGGGCATCGATTTTGTTCATATACGGCGGTGTTTGTAGTTTCAGCCCATAGAAACTTCGGAAGTCTTTGATCATGTAGCATGGCCTAGATAGCTTCCAAAATCGTACGGTTCTTCCTTCCCACCACACCATTCTGCTAAGGAGTATGTGGTGTAGTAGTCTCCCTCTTAATGCCAACCTCGAGTATGCCTGAGTGAGCCAACTATAATATATTGGAGGTCTTGCTTTGGCTTGAGGGGAATGGTCCCCTTTTGTGCTTTCCTTCAGCACATCCTGGACATACACCTTCTTTCTCTACATGGAATTTGGGCATCCTTGTCACCATTTGTCTTACACCGAGTATAGCTTTATAATGAAGGGGGGCAAACCTCCAATGCCAAAGTTCGAACTGAAGAGATGACACCTAATGGACTTCCATCGACCTGATATAATGAATCAACACTAAACCCAAGAGTAAAGGCATCTTTAACATTATTTTTCCATATACGTTCCTTGCCATCGTTGAAGGTTACCTTGTAGCCTTTGTCTTCCATTGCTGAGATGGACACAAGGTTCTTTTTGAGGTTAGGTGCATTTAATACATCCTGGAATTTCTATCCTTCTTGAATGGTTTTCCTCTTCGTCGATTCCTAGCTCTCCTCTTACCTTTGCTATTGAATTTGTCATTACTTTGATTGCCATCAGAGGGATTTTGATCATCGTCCTGGTGTGAGTCCTTTCTATCAGGGCACTCCCTTGCATAATGACCTGCTTTATCGCAGATGTAACATCATCATTTTCTTTCAGCCTTAGGTCCAGCCTTTCCTTTTGATTTAGTCCCGGAATTATTTCTTTTCTTAGCATGAGAAAAAAGGCAACAGGAGGACCTTTAGGCATGGGCATTTCTTGCTCTTCTTCCCTTGTTTCTTCTTGAATGCATCTAGCCTTTAGTTCCTCGAAACTAGGAATTACATTATAGTTCAGAAGAGTAGTCCTGAACACGTACCATTCAGATGGTAATCCTCCAAGAGTTGTGAGTGCCATTTCCCTATCAGTAATAGCCTCCCCAATAGATAGGAGATCGTTCTTGATCTCGGTTATTCTTCAGAAGTATGCTTTCATACTCTCATATTTACCCTTCTTGATTTCCCTCAGTTTATTTCTAAGAAACAAAACTTGATTTGCATCATTAACTTTAAATAAACTTACCAGTCTATCAGAGATTTCCTTGGAGGTGTCTAGTTTAGAGATGTAGGGCACCAAGTGCTTGTCAATAGAGTCTCGGATGATCTTCTATTTTGACTTCTTCAGTTTTCCATTTGTTCCATGTAGCAGTGGATGCATTTGATGGAGGCTCAACAATATTGCCTCTTACATGGTCCAACACTCCTGGATCTTCTAGGTTTAGATCGATAGACATCTTCCATCTGTGATAGTCATCTTTCTTACAAAGCTTGCCTTCGACAAAGTGTTGAGGACCCCATAGTTCTTTTAGGATAGCCTCACCAATCTTCTCTTCAGTGATTACTCTTGCTCTTGCTCGGGCTTTGTCTTCACCTCAGCTCTGATACCATGTTAAGTTATGGTATGTTCTATGCTTATAACGGTTTACTTCTTTTTCTTATTATATTCCACAAATTAGCAATCAGATGTACATAAAGTAAAGTGCAGATAGAACATTAAACAATCGACAGAAAACAAGCCAAGACAAGAGATACAAGATGTGGCGGCTAGCCAGGGACAAACCCCACAATGTGTGGGGAAACCCTTTGATCAAATCTTCTTTTCTCTTCAGTAGTTCAGCAGAGAGAAATAGTATAATAAATCTGATTTATATCAACAATATCAAACCCTAGATCAGCAGCATCAACATTAGCGGCTTCATCATCAAACTAGGGCAGACGATATCTCACAAACCGACTGCCAGATCAGCATTATTCCACCACCAAAAGTTGTGACTTCCAAAGGAGGTTCAGATGAACCTATGGCACAGTTTAGATGAAGAGATCTTCTAGTCCACGTAGGTGTCTTTACTTCTGCAGTTGCAGCTTCAGTTTCAGTAGCTTTCAGCTTCAAACTAGGGCAGTCGATATCTTGCAAACCGTCCGTCGGATTGACTTGATTCCACCACTAAAAGTTGCAGCTTTCAAAGGAGGTTTAGATGAACCTACAACGCAATTCAGATGAGGAGATTTTCTAGTCCACACAGGTCAACCTTTACTTCTGCAATTGCAGCTTCAGTTTCGGCAGCTTCCAGCTTCACATGTGTGAGAGAGAGACCCTTTTCTAGCAGTAGAGAAGAGACTCTTTTCTACGCAGTAGAGAGAGAGAGAGATGTGATGAGATGAGTGAGTCTAAATTAGGAAAAGTCCTCCTGTATTTATACACAACGTTGGTGTTTGAATAGATGCGACTATTGGGCTTCTGAGCCTACATGAGTTGTAGGTCGGTTTGATAATAATTCCGTAATCAAAATAAATTCATGTCTCCATGAATACTTATCAGATTCGAATGATCTTTATATCAATCCTACACCTCTTGACAAGAGGAATCTAATAAAAATATTATCATCCATGAATAAGATGACCCACATGAAGTTTTGCACTGGTTGCCAATTTTAACAGTAACAACTTTAATCTTTGTTGAGTGTGAGTTTGCAATGACCTTGGTTTGAGATTTGTTATGGTAGGTGTCATTTCTCTTGCATAGACTTTGTGGATAGCCTTGTAAAAATTAAGCCTACCCAGATTGATAATTAATGTGAGAGTGGACCTATTGCTATGGTCCGAAGGAACAATCGTTTCATGCGACACTACTAACCATCGCATGGTTCAATTAATGGTTTGTAAATAAAATTAAAAAGTGGTATTTGGCTATCCATTTGCACAATATTGATTCAACCCTCCCCACCCCCCTGCTCTTAATATTGTCAAACTCCCAAAAAAAGTTGTGTTAGAGGTTTCTTAATGGATAAAGGGACTTCTTTAGGGGCCTAAGGACAAGTATAAATAATAAATAATTGGAGAGGTTTGGAGGACAAGAATCATAAAGGATTTTTCTTCCTGTGTGGTGGATGAGGCTACAAGTGACTTAGTTGCAGGTTAAAGGAAAGACAGTCATAGTTGAGGAAGCTTGGAATAGGAGGCCACAGGTGCAACTGAGTGGTTTGAAGGCCTGGTTAAAGCAACCAATGGAATAAAGAAGAGGTTTGATCCCTAGTTTGAGGGTTGGAATTTGTCTTGAGATGGTCGCGGGGAAAAACAAGCAAGCCGAGGCCTGAATAGGCCTAGTAAAGGGTGGTTGCAAGCTTGTTAAGGTGGGTTGTAGTCCAAAATAATAGGTCGAGGGAAGAAAAAGATTTGGAAGAGGATGGAAAAATGGGTATAGAGTAGAACAAGAATCGACAAAAGTTATAAAATTAGGTCGAGGGTTAGATATGGATGCTATGTAGAAATTGATGTGTAGATTCAAAACTGGTCATGAAATTTGTAGGTTTTAACCATGTACAAAAATTACCTAGCAAACTAATTCTTAAAAAATATAAAATATACAATGGTGAGAAACACAAAAAGATACACATATTTTCCCCTAGATCCCAAAAATGGGACTACTAGATTGATTTTTCATTATATTCCTTTCAATTCTACAATACATACATATACATGCTAATGCATTCATAAACCCCAATTAATTAACCCTGGATTAGAACATAACCATAGTTCCCTTGACTGAATCTATAAAATACCATGGGAAAAAAATCATCATGCCCAAAACCATGTGCAAAACCCATGCACAAAACCATAGGTAGGTCCGCCCACTTAATAGGGTCCAAAATAATTTCCCGAGGCGCTGCCTCAAACCCCATGCAAGGGGGCTACCAAAATGTTTTCTTATTTTAAGATCACATGAGAATCAAAAGACTATCATGATGATCTTCTTATTGTATTCAAAAATTATTAAGAAGAGAACTCTATGCCCATGGGGCAACGAAGGGAACTAGATAGATAGGATTGGAAAGAAGGGGAAAGCACCAAGCATTGTAATCCTTATGTTTTATTAATGCAAATATAAGCCTTGTGGAATTATACCTTTCTCTGAGTGGTCATCATTGATATGTAATTTTACCAACCCATGTTGAGGAGGAAGGGCCCTCCTTAGTAGGGATTACCGATTAAGTAGAATACATTAATTATTTGTATTAGTTCTTCTTAGTTATGTGAATTTTGTTACTGTCAATTTTATTTATGAGTTATTGATTGTAGAAATATTTTTGAATGGTGTGACAACATAAGTCTTGGATTGGTCCCTCTTATTAGTGTAGTAACAAGTTATTTACTTCTCTGTTATAGATTGAATAAGTATTACACTTTCATTGAATGTGTGTATTTAGCATTTGATTGAGTGATCAAAGGGTTTATAATAATGTTGTTGATGAATGACAGTGGTTGTGTAACAAAATGATTTATTTTGTGATTGTGAGACTCTTTTCTAATTGTGTTGAAGAGTGTAACAGCTTGAATGTTTGCTGAGTTTGAGTTTGCAATGACCTTGGTTTGAGATTCATTATGCTATTTATCATTTCCCTTGCATAGAATTTGTGTGATAGCCTTGTAAAAATTAAACCTACCTAGATTGATAATTAATGTGAGAGTGGACCTATAGCTATGGTTTGAAGGAACACTTGTTTCACTTGACACTACCAACCATCGCATGGTTCAACTAATGGTTTGTAAATAAAAGTAAAAAGTGGTATTTGGTGATCCATTGGCACAATATTGATTCAATCCCCCCCTCTTAATATTGTCAAACTCCCAACAAAAGTTGTGTTAGAGGTTTCTTTATGGATAAAGGGGCTTCTTAAGGGATGTAAGGACAAGAAGCATAAAGGAGTTTTGTTCTTGTGTGGTGGATGAGGCTACAAGTGACTTAGTTTCGGGTCAAAGGAAAGACAGTCACGGTTGAGGAAGAGAGGCCACAAAACTAAAGCAAGCTTGGAATAGGAGGCCACAAGTGTAACTGAGTGGTTTGAAGGCTTGGTTAAGGAAACCACTCGAAAATAAGAGGTTTGTTCCCTAGTTTGAGGGTTGGAATTTGTCTTGAGATGGTCGCGGCAAACAACAAGTAGGTTGAGGCCTGAATAGGCCTAGTAAAGGGTGGTTGTAAGCTTTTTAGGGTAGGTTGTAGCACAAAATAAGAGGTTGAGTGAAGAAAAAGATTTGGAAGAGGTTGGAACAACAGGTATAGGGTAGAACAAGAGCTAACAAAAATTAGAAAATGAGGTCGAGGGTTAGATATGGACGCTATGTAGAAATTGATGTGTAGATTCAAAACTGCTCATGAAATTTGTAGGTTTTAACCATGTACAAAAATTACCTAGAAAACGAATTCTTAAAAAATAGAAAATATAAAATGGTGAGAAACAAAAAAAATACACAGATATTTTCCCCTAGATCCCAAAATTGGGACTACCAGATTGAATTTTCATTATATTCCTTTCAATGTTACAATACATATATATACATGTCGAAGCATTCAAAAACCCCAATCCATTAAACCTGGATTAGAACATAACCATATTTTCATTGACTTGATCTACAAAATACCATGGGAAAAAAACCATCATGCCCAAAACCATGTGCAAAACCCATGCACAAACCATAGGTAGGTCCACCCACCTAATATAGGGTCCAAAAGTTTTTCCTAGGGTGTTGCCCTGGACCTCGTGCAAGGGAGCTATCACCCCCCCTTAAACCCTCCTGTTTCACTTGGAGCAACAAACAGGGGGATCTATCACCCCCCTGTGACCCGCAAATAATATAACATACACCCAACAAAATTTACTAAATCACAAGACTCGAAGCTACTTTACTGCTCTGTGGAAGTTAATTCACCATCTAAAAAAAGAATCATTGACATGCAAAAGGAAACATCACACATACACAAAGATTCATCTAGGGGAAAGCAACTTTTCAAAACCCCTTAATATGTATATTGTATTAATCAAAGAATAGAGAAGAAATACAATGCTTGTTCAAGCCTGAGCACATCCTGCAATAGTATAGAATATCTCTTTGTCTCACTGAATGAATTGGGCCCAACATTTAGCAAATTTTTCAAGCCTCCAAGCTCTTGTTTCCTTGCATTGTTCCCTTGGGAAATTGCCACTATTATTTAGGAATTTGACACCAAGGAATTGCGCAATTACCATAGCCCAATCCTCTGAGTGCATGCACCACCTATACAACTTGAATTAGTTTACAACTGATAGTAGGTTACCCTTGAACTCCAATATCAACTAGGTAACTTGAATTCTCTGCATGCAACAACTATTTTGGGTAAATTTATCAGTTAACTGGTTTATCACTGAGTGTGGTTGAAGTTACACATCCACAACTTGACCTCCACTAGTTCTTTTGACAATTACAACTAGTTAAACTGATAATAACTCAAATTAACTAAAATGGATTGCTACAAATTATCAATCAATTATGTAGAACTAAAATAAAGTGTCCCACAGTTAACTGAGTTAACTGTGTGACAAGAACCATGTCACCTTAGTTATCTACCTCCAAGTATTCTGCTGAAATAGAAATTCAAATTTTAATCTAGTTTGACCCAAGAAAAGTCAAAATAGATTTTATTGCTACATTTTCAACACTCCCTCTCAACAAGAAATGGATTATCAAATATTCTAAACCTTCTTCTATATAAAATCAAATTTTCCTCTTGACAAGGCCTTTGTCAAAATATTTGCATCTTGTTCCTCTGTTAGAATGTACCGCAACAACATAATCTGCCTCTACACACAATCTTGTAGATGGTGATATTGTTGTTGATATGCTTGGATCAATCATGAAATACTAGATTCTCAGAGAGTTTGATACAACTCTTATTGTCATAGAAATAACTATAGGATCCATCTTCTGACCAAATAACCCAACACAAATATTCTCATCTAGATAACATCACATGTTGCTTGACTTGCAACCATGTACTCTACTTCTGCTGAGTTGAGTGCCACAGATCTCTACTTCCTGTTGTACGAAGAAACTGTTGCCTGCACACAATCTCATAGATTTTGATATTGTTGTTGATATGCTTAGATCGATCATGAAATACTAGATTCTCAGAGAGTTTGATACAACTCTTATTGTCATAGAAATAACAGTAGGATCCATCTTCTAACCAAATAACCCAACACAAATATTCTCATCTAGATAACATCACATGTTGCTTGACTTGCAACCATGTACTCTACTTCTGCTGAGTTGAGTGCCACATATCTCTACTTCCTGTTGTACGAAGAAACTATTGTTGAACCAACAATGAAAATTCCTCCTGAAGTGTTATTCTTGTCTTATGGACTCCCCACCCAATCTACATCTGTGAAGCCTTGCATATTCACTCTCTCTATCTGTATGTACCAAAGACCAAACTGATTAGTGTCTCTATTGTATCTCAACACATGCTTTGCTACCTTCCAATATAGTTTGGTTGGCTTAACCACTGGTTGACTAAGCTGGTTAAATGAATAACAAATGTATGGTTGTGTGTTCATCAAATACATAAGTGAACCCACAAGCTTCCTGTAAATGGTAGCCTCCACTAATTCAGCTGAAGTAGCATCCTCTTTCCTCTAGTTTCCTGCTAGAGGAGTCTCCATGGATTTTCACCTGTCTAGGTAGAACCTCTGAAGTATCTCATTGGTATACTTTCCCTGAGAGTCAAACAATTCCCCATCTCCTTTTCATACTTCCAAACCAAGGAAGTAGTGCATGAGGCCCATGTCCTTCATCTTGAGCTCTCTTGCAAGGTCCTCTTGCAAGATCTGGTCAGTTGCTCATCACTACTAAGGATCAAGACATTGACATATAAAACAATAATAAATAATTTACCTTCTACCACAATGTGATAAAGGTTTGCATCTGCTTCACTTTCGTGAAGCCTAGACCAGTGAGATAGTTGTTGATCCTGGTATACCAAGAACGAGGTGCTTTCTTGAGTCCATATAACACTCGCTTGAGTCTGCACACATGCGACTCTCTATCAAAGGTCTCAAACCTCTCTAGATGCTCAATATACACCTCTTTCTCACTAACTCCATTGAGGAATGTTGTCTTCACATCCATATGGTGGATCTTCCAACCCATATGCGGTGATAGTGCTAGAATTGACCTGATGGATGAGTACCTTACTATTGGAGCAAAGGTCTCCTCATAATCAATTCCCTCCACCTGAGAGAACCCCTTGGCGAAAAATCTGGCCTTATGTTTCTTTATGCTACCATCCATTGCATGATTTACCTTGTAAATCCATCTTGAACCAACCACTAATTTTTCTACTGGTATTGGGACCACTTCCCAAACACTATTTCTGACAATGGAATCATATTCCTTTACCATATCATCAACACACACTGGTTTCTATACAAATTCCTTGAATGAGGATGATTCTGTCTCTATTAGCTCACTCATCATAGCCATGTAGTCAATGTACCGATCTAGTGACCTCCTCTACCTATGTTGTGATGTGGGTGCTCCCACATTATCTCTAGCATCCTGCACTAATTTGTTAGCTTCCTTCCTTCTTTGGATGTATATGCTTGAGTGTATTCCTCCACTCTCTTCTCCTTTGCTTGTGGTTGTTCCAAAAATTCTCGAGGTTCTTCCTTTGGAGCCAAAATATCTTGCTTAGGCTCCAACTGAAGCTCCCTACCAAGAGAACACCTCACTACCTTCTCCTCATCAAATTTCACATCTCTTATGACCATTGTCATCTTGAGAGATGGCAAGTACACATGATAGTTGTGAGGTGTATCTGTGTACCCTACAAATATGCACAACTTTGTTGTCACCTGTAGCTTTTTCCTTTCTTTTTTGGAAACATGACAATAAATTGATGATCCAAAGATCCTGAAGTGTGACACACCTGGTGTCTTCCCTGAAAAGATTCCTTTGGTGTACTCATGCCAAGAATCTTGTGAGGACTCTTGTTCTGCAAATAGACCGTTGTTTTGCATGCTTCAGCCCACAAGTGTAGAGGTAGGAATTGGTCATGCAACATTGCCTGTGCATCTCCCACAATACTTCTATTCTTCCTCTCAGCCACCCCATTCTATTGTGGGTTATGAGGTCATGTAAACTCCTATCAAATCCCTTCCTTTGCTCATAAATGTTTAAACTCATTTGACACATACTCAGCACCATTACGCTCTTGAGAGACTTCACTTTCCTGCCAGTCTCCTTCTCAACAAGTGCTTTAAACTTGAAAAATTTGGAGAATGTCTAGTCTTTCTTCTACATGAAGTAGATCCAACACTTCCATGGGAAATCGTCTACAAATATAACATAATACTTGTGCTTGGCAGTGCAGGTTGTCGAGAAAGGTCCATAGACATCATAGTGGATGCTTTCAAGGATTGCGTGCACCTTGTTGTCTTTATCATTGAAGGTGGACTTTGTGTACTTCCCCAATATACACCCTTTGCATGTATCGTGCTGCTCTAGTGCTCCTTTAGGGAGGCCTGTAGAAATATGCTACATAATCTTCAAAGCACCATGATGCAAATGTCCAAGTATTCTATGCCATAATTCACCGACATCCCGACTATGCACCTTCTCTATTTTTGTGCTCAATGTTGCATAGTCTTCCACATCTAATTTGTAGAGGTTCTTCACTTGAAACCCTATATAATTCACTTATCCCATGGTGATATCTCGCAGGAAAGCCTTCTCTTTGATGAATATCACATTGTAGCCACGGTCCTCCAACACAACTACACTTCTTCAAACCCTGTACAAACATCACATCCTTGAGCCTAAGAGAGGATCCATACTCTCTCTAAAAATTAATTTTACCAATATCTGTTGCGCTATACCTTCCATCATCTCTCATATCAATGTGAATTTTGAGATCCTTCTCCTCCAAGTCACTAAAAAAATATTTTTTTCCCTTCATGTGGAATGAGGCACCGTTGCTGAGATACCACACACTACCCATCACTATACCCATGTCTGTGCTTTCCATGCATGGAATGAGGGTAAAATCAAGTTCGAACTATGAATCCAAGGCTTCACCCACAGCTCCTCCTACGGTCTTCTTGTTTTCTTTCTTGTGTAGACACTTTGTTGCATAATGCTTGAATTCATAATAGTGAAAGCACTTGATTTTGGACAAGTATTTCTTCTTCCCTTTCCCTTTTTTTTCCTTTCTATCCAAGGCACATTTCTCCTCACCCTCACCCTTGGATGAGGTCCTGTCTCTGGTGCTTTTCCTTATCTCCTCCTGTACTAACTCAAACCACAAGGGTTCCAAATTTGGTAGCTTCTCCCTCTCGTTCACCAAAACTTGGTAGTTGTGCCAGCTCTTGCGAAGTCCTAGAAGGGCTAGACTCACCAAATTATCCTATGCTACTATAACACCAACCTGACATTGTGTGAACCTACTTAGTTATTGTGGAATGGTCTCGTTCCTCTACATCTTGGTATTTTGAAGCTTGTCCTTGAGTGCCAATTTTCTATGGTCACTACTATTCTGGAACAAATCTGGTAGCACTTGCCACATTGCATGCCAAGTCTCTTTCTTGTGCAGATTTGAGACAATGTGGTCTTGTGCTCCCTCCAATATGATCCTCTGCCCCTTGGAAACACACTTCTTCAATCTACTAGATTCTGAGCATCAATTATTGTTGGTTTCATAATATCATTATCAATGAATTCCTTTAACCCATTATCCTCTAGTACTACCTCCATATGGTCCTTCCATGCAACATAATTCGCATACTCGAGCCTTAGTCCATTGAAATCCATCTTCTCAGTCCTAAAGAAAACCCGCAAACTGATCTACAACCTTGAACCTCCTGTAACGAAAAATTCGAAATCTTTTCTCTATAGTGATTCCAACTCTAATACCATGTAGAAATTAATGTGTAGATTCAAAACTCCTCATGAAATTTACTAAATCACAAGACTTGAAGCTACTCGAATGATCTGCAGAATTTAATTCACCATCTAAAATAGGAATCATTGACATGCAAAAGGAAACATCACACATACACAGATATTTTTCTAGGGGAAAGCAACTGCTCAAAACCCCTTACTATCTGTATTGCATTAATTAAAGAATAGAGAAGAAATACAATGCTTACTCAAGCCTAAGCACACCCTGAAATAGTATAGGCTATCTCTTTGCTTGACTAACTAAACCTGGCCCAACACTTAGTCAATTTTTCAATCCTCCAAGCTCCTATTTCCTTGTGTTGTTCCCTTGGGGAAATTTCCCCTCTAATTTAGGAAGTTCACACCAAGGAATTGTGCAATTACCATAGGCCAATCTTATGATTGCATGCACCACTTATACAACTTGGATTAGTTTACAACTGATAGTACGCTTCCCTTCAAATCCAATCTCCACTAGGTAACTCAAATTCTCTACATGCAAAAATTATTTTGGGTTGATTGATCAGTTAACTGGTTGATAACTGAGTGTGGTTGAAGTTACACATCCACAACTTGAACTCCACTAGTTCTTATGACAGTTAGAACTAGTTAAACTGGAAATAACTAAAATTAACTGAAATTGATTTCTACAAATTAGAAATCAATCATGTAGAAATAAACTCAAGTGTCCCCAACTTGAATTTACTGAGTTAATTGAGTGACAAGAGCCATGTCACCTTAGTTAACTACCTCAATGTATTCCGCTGAAATAGAAATTTGAATTTTAATCTAGTTTGACCAAGGAAAAGTAAAAAACTAGATTTTCTTGCTTTATTTCAACATGCTACAATAAGAAAGAAAGAGATGTGTCCCTGAGGAGTTGCTACAACTAGAAGGTAGCGGGCTAAAAGAATAAGCCAAGGCTTGAGAAGCAGAAAGTGGAGTTTCTAGGTGGATAGAGAGGTTACTATGAGCCTAAAGAGAGTTGGTTAGGAAGTTTGAGGAGGGCAAGGAGTTCCCTTTTTGCTACAATATATAGTTGAAAGGTTTGGTGACAAAGGAAAGCCAATAATCAAGGGTAATTGAGAGCTAAAAGGACTTAGCCTCAACCCAGGTTTTTTGTATAAGTATTTGGTATTGTATTTGGCATTGTTATGGGATGGAGAGCACTGATAATAATCCTTGAGGTTTATTATCCATTGGTATTAATTCTTATTATCCATTGGTATTTGGAATTGTTATCCATGGTACATGAGCCTTGACGTTTTTCTTGTTAATGGACTGGTAATAAAACAAGTTTTGGGCATTAAATCTTGTATATTATCAATGATTTGATTGTTGGTATGTTCTAATGTGCAAAAGTTTAAAGTTAGGAACTTTCAATGTGTTTATGTTTTCTAGATAAGAGTGTAGACCAGAATTGGGGTGCATGGATTTTTAATAGGACCTCTCCTTAAAATTGTCATTATTGAAATCCCTGGGATTTAATGTATGATTTTGATAGGAGTTGGATTTGATAATATTGAGTGGAGTGTGAATATATTTTGTTTCGTGCCTTTGCAATGGAGTGTAAATCAATCTATCCTAGATCCGTTTCATAATCTTTATCTACTTCAAATATTTTCTCTATCTCCTAGATCATTTCCACATCTTCTGTATCTTTGAAATTTTCCTCATTCTCAAATTTTCTTTTATTGTCCTTATCTTTGTTGTTCTCCTTGGTTTTTTGGCGTGCAATCTTCAACTTCTAGGTTTGCAAATGTGGTTTTGGATAATACCTCATACCTATTCTTAATTTTAGGTCTAATAGAGGAGGCATGCATCGTGGGTTTTTCCCTTGAGCATCTTTTACTAGTGACATTTTCAAATTTGTCTCGATCTCTTTTAGTCTGTGGCCGGATTTTGGGCAATGGCACATTTAAAGTGAAATCCATAAAGAGATGTCTATGTTCATGACACCTTCTACATTGAAAGGGGATGTGTTTGTAGTCTATGGGCTGAAGTTAGTTATTATCTTGATGGTTGAGACAAATGGTGGCAAGTAAGGACTTTAAAATATCCATATACACACATATTTTAGCATAGGAGTTGTAGGGCCCTATTTAGTGGCTTTCAAAGTTATTACATAAGATCCTAGGGTGTTATGTATTCCTTATAATATTTTCTAATCCCATAATTCTATGGGAGATAATAAAGTCGAACCAAAATTGGAGCTACAGAGAAATCTTATTTGTTTGAGTTGAATCTCTCTACCTCGAAGCTTAGATAAAGGTTACTGAATTAATGAAATAGGGATCATTATCGAGAACCTTATCCATGTCTTCTAGATTAATGAAAATAATAGTTAAGAAACCATTGGAATCTATTTTCAAATCTACATTACCTTTGGGCTACCAATATTTCTTTATCCACCCTACAAAATCACTTTTATTGGCCAAATACCCATGAATTTGTCAATAAGCATGTGATCCTGCATGTATTAAATATTCTTGGCTATCCTAGGTGAAACAATCTTGTATTTAGGAATAAATTTCATTTGGGGAGTACAAGTTCCAACTTTATGATTGTTTCTGCATCATTTGAGCCACCTAAGTGCTAATTTACCACAATATCAACATTTGATGCATTTTTTCTTGGGGGTCCAAGGTATCATCTGTGTCTCTGCCTCTTGTTGGGTGTGGAGCCTGATTATCTTCTATATTCAAAAGTACTGCCACATTGGACCCCAGTTCAAAATGGGGGCGGCAACGCCGCCCG
>APFE030331745.1:194266-221618 GCA_000404065.3 Pinus taeda | reverse complement strand
CCCCTCTCTTTGTATGAGGGCATTGTATTTGAGGCTGTGAGATAGATGTGTATTCAGTGTGAGCGAGAAACAGAGAGGTGAGACTGAGAGAGAAGACAGAGGATATTACAGCGGTTTTGCTGTAGGTTGTGTCTCTTCATTTTGCTGGATAATAGAAAGGAAGGACTGGCTGTTCGAGGTGGACGTAGCCCAAACTGGGTGAACCACGTATATCTGTGTCTCTCTTGTTTTGTGCGTTTTATGTGTTTATATTTCTGCAATATTTTATGTGTTCCATTGCTCCGTAGTATATAATTTTCTAACACCTCTATCTAAATTATTGGATTTGTGTGGATTTTTCACTATTTCTCCCCTTGCTACTACATTTGAGAAGGAGGGGGAAGTTCTCCCTCCTCTTGGAGTTATGATGGAGATTAACTAGAAACCCTAAAGTGTATTCATAAACCCTAGTTTAAGAGAGTTGCTCCTTGATCCTACAAATAACTTTGATGATGAATATTTTTTTGAAATATATATATATCATGTTTAAATAATATAATTTTAAGATATTTTATGATCGACATTTTTTTAGATTTTAATATGTAAAAAGATATAATGATTGGTGATGTGTATGTCTGTGTTTGAACAATAGATATATTAACATGTAAAAATATAGTGGTCGTTAATTTTTATTTCATACACACATACACACATATTAATTTTTTTCCCTCCAAATTTCATGGGGAAATTCAAAGAATGTATCTCTAATTTATGGATGGCGTTCTTATTAAGCATCAATAGGTAATGGTGTGATCAATCTGCGAGTATTTACATTGGGAACTTAGTGACACGAGACAGGCCACATGCTCAACAACATTTATGGGATCTAGTGGAGCCAACACCTTGAGCTACCATTCACATATATTATGAGGGTACCATGAGTAACACATATATGTTGTAGGTTTTAACCCCATACAGAAATTACCTGCATACGAATTCTAAAACACAGAAAATAAACAATGTGAGAGCATAACACATAAAACACATATACATAGAGATTTCCCCCTAGATCCCAAAGCCAGGACTACCAGCTTGATTTTTCATTATGTTCCTTTCAATGTTACAATACATATTTATACATGCCGAAGCATCCAATACCATGGACCGAAAACCATCGTGTCTAAAACCATGGGCCAAAAACCATAGGTAGGTTCACCCAACCTAATATAGGGTCCAAAAAAAAATTTCCCAGGGTGTTGCCCTGGAACCCATAGAGCGGGGCTACCCGCCCCCCCTGTGACCCCCCCCACTGCACAATCGGCGCAATGAAGGGGGGGCTCTGCCCCCCTCTAATCCCCCGGTTCACCACGTAGGTTAGTCGTGGAAAGAATATAACGCAACCCAGCATATATGATTTATGATACATGTCAATTGTGTCATAGATGGTTTAAATTAATTGTCAGTTTATTTTTCAAATGCCACATCATTTCGTTATTAATTTTCAAAACTTGTTAAGGAAGTGTTTTGGAAAAATCCTTTTCATTGAATATCATAGTCCTCCACTTATACCAATTTATCATGCTTTGTCTTGAATTTGGTCCAAACAACCTTCTTGATTAACAATTATTGAGTGAATATCACTAGTATTTATTTTCCTATGTTTTTTGGAGTTGAAATTATTGTCTCTTCCTAATTTGGATTCATGCCCTCTTTCTCGAAGGAGATCATATTATTAAATATAAGATTCCTTCACATATGCCTTTTTCTCTTATTCTTTCTCTTGAACACAATCCAACCAACCTTTTGTTTTTAAATGGTTAGAGTTCCTATCACTAGAAAACATTATTGTGTGTTTAATGAAGTTACAATTATTGCCTTTCGATGATTTGAAGATCTTTATTAATGCCTCTTTTTACTTTTCTTAAAGGAGTTCACTAGTGAAACTAATGCTACAAGGTTTTTTTCATTTTTTGAAATCACGGATTTGATGATATCCTAGTTCCACCATTTAGAAATAGAGCAATAACATCTGTCAAAACTTATGCTTTAGGTTCCTCTTAGGTCTTACTATTTTTCCCATCAATATTCCATCTTCCTAGGTTTTTCCCAATGATAGTCCATCTTTTAATCTTTTCGCGGGGAGGGTTTCATTTTTTTCTATTTAGTGATATGTGAAGATTTTACCTTTGGACATGAGGTTATTATATGTCCATGATTAAAATAGATTATGCATCAAAACACAATGTTATTATAGTCCAAAAGCTACGTCTAACTCCAATCTCTACTCCAACACAATTTGGTTATGGAGGTCTTTTCATAAATCAACATAAACCCATATCCAAGGGCATCATCTCTTAGACTTGTTCATGTAATTTTTAGGATACCAAATAATAAACTTACCCAAAGCATTCCTAATGACTTGTAGAGTTAAGTAGTCCTAGTATTTTAAAAAGAGATTAGACTTTCAAATATTAGAGTTGTGTAACTCTTTCGTGTGATTCTTGTGCATTGAACTTTAGTGTACATTGTTATTGCTTCCCCTTAAATAACTAACCATCATGGATCAAGTAATCCATCTATGTACTTTTTTCTTACATCATTGGATTCTTGCATATCTCTACAACTTGTCAAAATCCTTCTTGTGATTTTATAAATACTCATTTTGTTCAAAACCCATTGCTTATTCTTCATTATCGCCTTTATATTAGTGCTCTTTTGCT
Source organism: Pinus taeda (assembly GCA_000404065.3). NCBI lineage: Eukaryota > Viridiplantae > Streptophyta > Pinopsida > Pinales > Pinaceae > Pinus > Pinus taeda. The sequence continues at coordinate 218,919 of APFE030331745.1, read as the reverse complement.
TAATTCATTTATAGATTTATTCTCCTTACTATAATAATGATTTAACACAATTATGTAACTTTGCAAGTTCAGTAACAACTATTGTTGAATTGACCTCAGGAAAATGACTAAATCCCAAGGTGAAAGTATTGGTTCATGTTGGTTCTAACAAGTCCAAGGTAGATCAACTAGATGCAAACCAACAAAGGATATATCAATAAAGTTGGTGATTGGTAGTTGATAATATGAGTTATATTAATCAATCAATGCTGCTTTTTCAATGAAGATAAGGTCATTAATGTCGATATGACAAATGGAGAAGTCGAGTTGATGTTGACCTTATTGACCAATAACTATAATCTAAAGTTAAATATATCAGACAAAGGTTAGTTAACATTAATGCACATTCTGGAATAGATCAAGGAAGCGATCACTGAGCTCTGGAGCGCTGCCATGAAACCCTAGCCTGTGACTTGGTGCCTCTGTGCCCTTGCTGCTCTGCGGCCCGTGGCTTTGGGCCCTTTGCCCTCCTGCACCCGTTTCTGCATTCTTTTTTGAGTTCCTCCTGTTCAGAGTGCTCATCTGCTACTAGGAGGGACTAGCAAGCTGAGCTCGCCCTCATGGAGGTCCCGAGCTCACCCCATGCAGGCCCTGCATCTTTGCCTTCATCTGCCGAAGCCTTCTCTCGGCTCCTAGTTGGTTTGCCGCAGAAGAAAAAGAGTGAAGCAGCCAAGTTTGTCAAGAGGCTGGAAGACATTCCTGAAATTTCCCTGCCGCTAGAGACTCCGATTCAAGTCACCCTCTCCTTGGCTAAGCGGGCTCTCGTTGGCCAGTTCACTGGTCTATGGCCTTCTCCTAAGACCATTGAGACCTGGGTTAATAAGAACTGGGTTCCTCTGATCAAAAGTAGCGTCACCTCTTACTTCTTAGGATGAGGGTTCTTCCTCTTCGAATTCACCTCAAAGGATGACAAGGACCTGATCTTTCAGAATGGCCCCTATTTCATGGGCCCCTAGGGCCTGTACCTCAATAGATGGACATCGGATTTCGACCCTGCAGTCGATGTTCCCACGGCTGTCCCTATCTAGGTCAGACTCCCTAATCTCCCAGTTCATTGTTGGAACTGGGACTTGTTGAAACACATCGGAAATGCCGTTGGGAAATTCATAGATAGGGCAAACAACAAAGATCAATATGACTGTGCCTGTATCTGCGTAGAATTAGACCTAGAGGTGGGTCTCTCAGAAGACATCAAAATCAAAGTAGGAAATTGAACCCATTTGCAGAAGCTGGATTATGAGCAGTTACTTTTCAAATGCTGAAAATGTCATGTCTACGGTCACTTCGCCAGAGGATGCCCAACCAATGTGGAACTAGATAAGGGTAAAGAAGAAGGTTGGAACCAGGTCAAGTGTGCCAGGAAAATCCAAAAGCAGGTTGGTCCAAACAGAAGAGGTCCTCAGGCCCCTCCTCAGCAACCCCCTCCCAGAATGGATCAAGAAAATAAATTCGCTCCTCTAAGCTCACAAATAGAGGAAAATCAGGAACCGTACAATCAAAAATCAACCCCACCCTCTAAAGGTACCTCTTCTCCCAAGGGGGCAAGCCTTGTTGAGAGTTCCAAAGGAAATAATGTCAAAGTAAAGGAAGATGAGCATGAATCGGATTGCTCGGAGGAATAAGGGGAAATAGGAGAATCCCAAGCTTTGATAAGGAGATCCACAAGAGGCCGCAAATCAGATCGAGAAAAAAGAGAGCAGGAAACATTCAAAGATAATCTCCAAGGCAGCCAGCCAACCCTTGAGAAGCTACTAGCATAAAAAACAAAGATGGTGAGAAACTAGCCCCAAGGCTCTAAGGGAGCCAACCAGAAATACAAATGATGAAGATAGTCTCCTGGAACTGTAGAGGTATGGGGAGTAGAATCAAAGAAGAAGTCATCAAAAGTTTAATAAGAACAGAAGCTCCTGACATACTTCTCATCCAGGATACCAAACCAGAAAACTATGTCTTCCTTCAGGCAAGTAAGAAACGCTAGAACAAATGTGAGGCGAAAGAAAACTCAACTCGAGGGGCTTCCGGTGGGTTGGGCACTCTTTGGAATGCTAGCGAATTCTCAGTCATTTCTGAGACCCTCAATACTCACTGGTTGTTCTTAAAATTGTAGCACTTAGATTCAAAAGAGATTATCAGTCTCTTCAACGTGTACATCCTTGTGAACGCTGTGGAAGAAAAAGGCCTATTGGGACTCCATAAGAACCTAAGCAGATCTCGTTAATCTTGAGAATACCATCATAGCAGGAGATCTTAACCTCACTCTCTTATCACCAGATAAGACAGGAGGCAACATTGTTCGAGATCCGGCAAGGGAATGGGCAGAGGACCTTATGTAAGACTGGGACCTACTGGACATCAAGCCAATCTCTGGTAAGTACACTTGGAGTAATAAAAGAATTGGTCCTGGCCACATTACTGCTAGATTGGATAGATTCTTACATCAAATCTCTTTTCTTCTACTTGGATTAGAGGCTAGAGTTCATATTCTCCCATGCAGCACTTCTGACCATAAACCCATCATGCTGGAACTAGTGTTTCAACATGACCTAGGTCCAATTTCCTTTAGATTTAGCCCACTCTAGGCTAAGGAATCAGACTTCATGCAATTATTTAAGGGCATCTGGATGCAGCCGGTCAAAGACTCCCCCTTTTTTATCTGGGAGGAGAAGCTCAGAAGAGTGAAAAGGGCTTTAAAAAGCTGGGCCAAAACTCTGCCCAATATGGCAAATGAAAGAAAAAATCTCCAACGCATTCTGGAAAATCATCATCTCCAAGCTGAAACAGCTGACATAACTAAAGAGATTCTAGACAAAGAAGCCTAGCTCCAGCAAAACTATCACAAGGCTTGTCTAGCAAAAGAAGAGTACTGGAGACTTAAGTCACATAGCCTTTGGCTTAAAGCAGGGGACATGAACTCTTCCTTCTTCCATAAACAAGCTCAGGCAAGGAAATGTACCAATTCCATTTCCGAAATCAAAGATGGCGCTATTATTCATAAAGACAATGCAAACGTCAAAAAAGTTGCCTCCCTTCACTTTAAAAGCCTATATAGTGAAGATATAAATATAGACCAAATCTTTGAGTGATTCCCTCCTTGATTACTGTTGAAATGAATCACCTTCTTGAAGCTAAAGTCACCAAGAATGAAGTCAAGGATGCCCTCTTCGCCATGGACCCAGACTAAGCCCCTAGATGGATTTACAGCCAGATTCCTCCAATCTTGCTGGTTGATTGTGGAAAAATATCTATACAAAATGGTTATTAAGTCCCAAGCTTGCAAGAAAATTGTAGGCAGCACGAACTCTGCTTTTCTTTCTCTCATCCCCAAAGAGAAAGGAGCCAACACCTTCAACAGGTTTCGACCGATTTCGCTATGTAATATTGGTTACAAACTGATTACCAAAGTCATCGCTAATAAACTTTAGCTTATCCTCCCCAAAGTCATTCTGGAAAGCCAAGGAGGATTCATTCAAGGGAGACAGATAATGGACAATTTCATTTTGGTCCAAGAGGCAATCCACTCAAGTTTGAGTCGCAATGAAAAAGGTATGGTTGTCAAGCTCAATTTAGCAAATGCTTTTGATAGAGTCAAGCATAGTTTTCTACTGAAAGTCTTACACAAATTTGGATTTGGGGAGAAATTTATAATTTGTATTTAGGCTTTCATTTTAGAGCCTTGGATTGTTCCATTAGTAAACAACAGAGCTGCTGACTTTTTCAAAGCCACGAGAGGGCTCAGGCAGGGGTGCCCTCTCTCACCCCTTCTATTCGTTCTTCAAGCCTCTGTCCTCAGCTTCTATTTAGACAAAAAAATTATTGACCAAGAAATTGTTGGGCTTTGTATAGCAAGAGATGTTAAAAACAATAATCATGCCCTCTTTGTAGATAACACCTTGTTATTGGGAGCTGCCTTTGTGCTTATAGCCTCCAGATTTAAAGGAGTCCTGGACGAGTTTTGTATGATTTCGAGAAGCAGTCTAAACAATGGAAAATGCCATATCTATTGCTGGAACACCACTTTCATCTTGCCCAATTCCATTTCCAGAACCTTTGGTTTCACAGCCTCCTCAAACTGGACTTCCTTCAAGTACCTAGGCCTTCTTGTATTTCTTAAAAGAGCCTTCAGCAGAGATTGGCTCCCCCAGTTGGAGATTCAAGAACAAGTTGCTTGCCTGGGGCTTTTCTTGTCTCAACATTGCTGGTAAGTCTGTCCTTGTTAAATCAGTCCTTAACAATCTTCCCTTATTTCAGTTTTATGTTCTTCTTACTCCCTCTGGCATTCTCAGAAAAATGGAGGAGATCATTCAGAATTTTTTTTGGAATGGGGGCAAGCAAAATGAGAAAAATATTATGTTACTCAGCTGGGAATCCATCTCCAAACTGCTCGTAGGAGGCTTGAACTTCAAAATACCACTATGGGAGCTAAGCTCATCTTGGATATCAAAATATCGCTATGGGAGCTAAGCTCATCTGGAGAATCATTACTCCTAACCCTAGTTGGGCACAACTAGCACTTTGGAAAAAATACTTTAATGGCAAGCGCTCCCACTGTCTAGATCATCCTATGTCGCTCCTGAATACGCCCTTCTAGAAGCTCTATACCAAAGCATGTCCTCTTATAAATACTCATGCCTACTAGGTCCCCGGCAATGGAAAAAGGATCAACCTTTGGACAGACAGAATTATGAACAATGATTCGCTGGGAGACTGTCGCTCTCTTCAAGCATTGTGTAGTTGGATGAATGATGCTGGATTGCATTCCCTGTGGTACATTTCAGTTTGGCAGGATTCACGCTGGGCTGGCTGGAAAATTGAAACGCCCCCAGATTTTCTATGGAACACGAGGAACTGCTCTCCAAGCTTCACGGATTGGCTCCAACGCAAATTTGAAGTAGGGATTCAAGAGGTTGGGGTGTGCAGGCTGGTGGTTATTCCGTTGCTCAAGGATATGCCAAGATGTGTGAGCGCCCCCATGTGGCCACAAACCCAGAGACATGGAAAGGGATATGGCATTATCTCTCATTGCCAAAAATTGACTTCTTCAATTGGTTGTTATGCCATTCCAAAATTTTGACAGATGATAATCTTCAAAAACATGGCTTCCACGACCCTTCAAGGTGCAGACTTTGCAAGGTAAACCAGGAAAGCGTTTCTCATCTGATGCTTGAATGTTCCTTTACATTGTAGATCTGGACCGAGCTGTTGGAAACTTTGAGTTCCATCTTCGTGTTGCCTTCCTCCACTGCTGATTTTTTTTGTCAAATGGCTACAAAGGTACCCTAGACCTCCTCCAAAAAACAAAATTATTAGAGCTTCTTGGTTTATTCTTCCTAAAATTATCTACTGGCAGATTTGGCTTGAGCGAAACAAAAGGATTTCCAGAAACTGTGAACAGGATGTCAAGCTAGTGGTAGTTAAAATTAAATGCTAGTTAAAAGAGTGCCTAAGAGACCACAAAGGTAATTTAAATCTCACCTAGTAAGATAAAATTGGGGATCTTCTCTTGATCTTCAGTTCCAAAAAATGGCAAAGAGTATCTCCCTCCCTAAAGTTTGGCAAATAAGGGCTACAACAAAAGAGTTCCAAGGATGGATTGCAAACCATTAGAGGCACTCTCTATTTTTTTATGGGGCTTCAAAGGGCAATCCTAGAAGAGCTGGTGCTGGAGGAGTAATATTGAATCCAGCTGGTTTTAGGATCCACAATTTTGCCTGGGGTTTGGGCATCGCTTCTAGCATTCAAGCTGAGGCTTTGGCTCTTTTCCAAGGACTCAAGATTTTGAAATGTTGAACATCAGGGAGACTAATGTTATTGGAGACTCTCAGGTTATCATTAACACTATGGTGACTCATTCTAAGCTAATGGAGCTAAGGCTAGAAAGGCTGATTCACAGAATTTCAGACCTTGGAGACTCTTTCCAGAACTTGAATTTTTATAATGTGTTGAGAGCCGATAATAAGGAGGTGGACACTGAAGCTAAAAAAATAGCCCTTCTTACGGTTGGTGCCCTTCTCAAAGGTGGACAGGAAATATGGGAACCAATTCCTTAATTTAGAAAATTGTCATGTTTTATTGCCTATTGTTAAATCAGTTTGTTTGTATCCAAAAGCTTGGGAAAATCTCTGAAATTGACCGCATAGTAGCAACTAAAAAGAGATGTGAGCTAAACATAATTGTCATGGTCTTGCAAGGTTGTTCGGCATTTCTGGATTTAAACTCACCTTTTGTAATCTGCTCTTTGACATTAAGGCCAAGTTTCTAATATATCCACTACCCGTTTTTGTTTAAAAAAAACATTAATGCACGTTCTCGTCTACATCAAAGCCATAATAGTTGTTGATGTCAATGACACAAGTCCAATGAATGTTGAATCCAAAATAATCAAGTCTACAATAGCCAAACAAGCAAGTTGATGTCACATGAAGATGAATCATCAGCATGAAATGTTGAAGGTTATCTACTTTCTCAACATTGACTTTTAGTATTCATCATCCAAGCACTTCAAGAGTAACTCTAGTAGTGAAAGTATTGCAATGGTACCAAAATGGTTCATCAACTCAACTTGTTTTAAAATAGGAAGGAAAATATGGATTGATGGATTATTGAAAGTGGAGCTAACCGTATCAACTAAGTTGTAATCACATAGTTCTCTTATTTTTTGTTTAGGGCTATAATAATTGAAATTATTAAATCCAATGTATTATAACAACTTACAACTAGAGAAAACCCTCACGGGGAATAAAAACTCAAAACTTTTGCTAATACCAAGGCTCATTAAAACAATAGGTAGTAATAATAAAGGTGGAAATCCTGATATAGGGAGTTGCATAGATGAATCATAACTAAAGCCTTGAACCTTTAAATATATAACATTTCCAATAAATAAAATCCAGTGATAAGTGGCATAATTTCTTTGTACCTATATGTGGACAATTAGATTTATGTTGAACCAAATAAACTAAGGAAATAAATAGACTTGAGTGAATTCTTCTTTGAGTTTTGATCCACCTTAAATATTGAACCCTTGCAAGATTAGAAGAAATATAAAAGATGAAGTAAAAACCATATGAAGGGTGAACATTGAGCAAGAAGAGTTATGGAAGAAAAACATGGAAAAGGAAGAATTTTGGTCTTCCCATACAAGACTTTTGAATTTAGAACAATAAGCCTTATCCTTACAATAAGATATTAAAAAACAATTAACTCTTCTTTAGTGATGATAAATATGATGAATTTATTAATTTATCTCAACCTAATAACATGGTTTTACCACCTCTTCTAGATGTTGGTTCATCTAGCAGTAATGTGGAAATAGCTTCTGGTATGTTCACCATAAGCATGGCTTCTACAAAGCCACCAAATTATAAACCTAGTTCAAGCATGATGATGTTGTCAAGAACAACCAACCAATTTTTAAACCCATTTTAATTATTGAAGCATTTTCATATGGGATGTATATTTAGCCTTTTGATGGCTCACCTAATATTGACAAGTTAGGTTGTTAGTTTCATCAACTTGAAGTGTAATTCAAAAGCCAAGGATTTTCCAATTTTTGAAGGTTTGGTGTGCTTATATAAATATAGTGGAGATAAATTATTTTGGTTGAATAGTTCATGGAATAGATAACACTAGAAAGGAAACTGACATGGTGCTTTCTGATAGGCTCAATTAAAGCTTGAGCAACAAAAACCATTTGTTGTCTACATTACACATTCTCTTTGCACCTATCCACTATCTCGTTGAATGAGAATTGATTTCATTGCCTCAAGGATGCATGTACCAATGTGGTATATTAGGGAATTTATCTCCACTTGGATATGGACAAGACATAAAATCAAGTGGAAATATCTTTGGAAAAAAAGGTAGAAGATCAACTTGGTCTTAGTTGTTGCACTGCCAAACAATGGGTTGTACACAAATTCATTATTATAGAGGGAAAATGTCAAGATGCAACTAGAAATATTGTTGGAGCAAGGGGCCAATAAATTGAGGACATCACCATTTGGTTCATTGTGGCATAGGTTCCTAGGAAGGATGTTATATGGTATATGTGTTTGGACTTTAGAACCTTGAGCAAGATCACTTTGAAGAACATGTATCCTTAACCAATGATAGATGATTTGATTAATTAGTTGTAGGAGGGAATATTTTCTCACCAAAATATATTTGAAACATGCATAAAATCATGTAAGAATTCAATAGGAAACATGGAAGACAACTTAAAATATGAAGCAATGGTTGTTGTTTGAAAGGATAGTTATTCCATTTGGCATATGTAATACACCGATATTGATGTGTTTCCCTTTCTTTTCATATCTTAACCCATCAACATGTTAGATTTTGGGGTTAATCTCAGAGTGTTTACACCGTGTTTGGGGGTACTCTATGATATTTGGAGTACATGGTGTATGACAAACCCCTATATGCCCATGATGGATTTGCACATTGTAGATGCCTTACTTAACGGTTGCTTGACCTCAATAATTGGGTGCTTGAATGGCATTCTTCCTCAGGGATTTGGATATAGTTAGAAAAATTTGTGACAACATGATGTAGCTTGGATGCTTGCATTGAAGCTTGGAGTTAACATGGAGACACTTGAATTATATCAATGTTCATGGAGGAGGAGTTGACCCAATGGAGTACATGGCTTATGAGAATTGTTAGAGTAATTAGAGGCTTGTAGGAGGAGCATTGGACACATCTCGTGGAGTGCCTTTGCATTGGAACCTTTATTGTGGAATACATCACCTTGGACTCACATGACGTGTGTACTTTTAGAGCATAGTTATCCACATGTGGGCTTGTAAGTTGCTTGTAAGAGCTAAGGCTGACAAATGTATTAGTGACCTCTATTTCCTCTCATATATATTCAGGAGAGATTCCTTTTATCATTTATCATTCTTATCATGTTTGTGTTAGAGATGCAACTAAGAGGAGAAAATGAACCTTGGGATAAGGCTATGGTATGCACTACATATATTAGACTCAGAATATTGTTTATATTTTCTCTTGAATTTCCCAATGGATTTGGGTTTTTAAGAGGTGAAATATTGGTTTTTGTAGTTGCTATTTTATTTATATTACATAACATCCCTAAGGCTAAAAATCCACATGATTAAGATTGAGTAGACCTCTAGGATTTTCTAAGTTACACTAATTTCCTTAGTACAAAAAATTCACATGGTGATGTCCGTATGCTTAAGGCAACAATATACAGTCATTTTAATCTTCAATTCTTTTTTTTAGAATCTTACCTATAGATTGGAATCTGTAGAAAAGTTCAAAAAGTTTGGTCTCACAAAGAAAAATAGAAAATTGGATTATTAAGTAAACATAGCATGAATTTTTTTTCTTGAAGGACCCTATGTATTATTTCATTCCTTTGCATTTTAGATTGATTACCTATGTAGAGTTTGAGGCTTTCATTATTGTCTTCTACAGTCCACATTGTAGCAGGCATATGTACTCTAAGGAGCAAGATCATAATCCACGTCTTTGCACTACCATTCATTCTTCCTCCACAAACCTTGCTAAAGTTGGTCAAGTAAGAATGTTTTTGATGAAGTTGCATCTCAAACATGAATAGAGTGGAATTGGTGAAACATGAAGATATTGATGGTTTCCTTGATGGTAGTTTCTTCACAATCTTGTTTTGATAAATCGACTATAATATTGCAACCATATATTGAAATCATTGCTTATGAATACAAAAGATTTCTCACAATTTCATTCAAAGGAGGAATAATCATTGAATAAATGCTAGCTAACTTGACATCTAAACATGTTGATCTAATTGGATAAAACTACACCTTGATACCAACCTAGGTCTTGTGAAAAAGTGTATTAGTTGCTCAAATGATGAGTTGGACATATAAGACCTAACTAGAAGATCTAGAGGACTAGTGACCATTTAATATTCGCAATGATGTAATTACTCTATCAAAACCATAAGTGTTTATATCATATTACTTCTTTAGGTAAAATATGGTTGGATATTTTCCATGTGTAAGGACCTAATCTGAACTACAAATTGAAACACAACATTAGACTATATAAAGTGGTGATATTTATTTTTATTCTACATAATCCCTTATTAATGAGGTAGTGAAACATTGAAGATGCCAAACTAACTTATATCAAATCACATTAGCTTTCCACAACCATCATAAATAATTGGTTCTAATATTAGTAGGCAAGGTTTTGGTTTGTTGCTCAACAAAATTAGAGAAACAAAATTGTGTTGAACATACTGACTTGCATGTATTCGTAATTATGCTGAAATATACATATGGAAATATCATATCCTGTAAGCTTGGCATCCATAGATACCTACTTGACAATGTAAATCTTATCCTCGTATATGAAGTCGACATACATGAAAAACATCCAAGTGTGGGGGAAAAAAGTATCGAATTTCGCATGATTAATGTTATGGTAATAGTGAATCAACACAAATTTAGTTTTGCAAGAAATAGTGGTTACCTTTGGCATCCTATGTGGAATCTAGGATGAGGCGTTTTTGCTAAATGCAAAGGAAGAATCAAGTTGGAATCTAGGATGAGGCATTTTTGCGAAAGGCGAAGGAAGAATCAAGTTGTTTTAGAAGTTTCTACTAACTCATCATGACAAAACAAAATGGTTGGATAGTTAGGGTAGCATTTGCACTCTCAATTTTGATCAAGGAAAAAGTATACATGCTTTCTTCATAATAGAAGGGTCAGAGTCATAGAATCATGCCTCCTCATTTTTGAAAATAAATTCATTCAAAAATTTCCTCATTCATACATATTCCCTATAGTCCAATCTTAGCCACATTGTTTTTATAAGTATAAAACCACAAGAAAACATGGTTTGACTAACCTTTCTTGAGTTTCTTCTTCCCATTTTTCCTTAATACTCATGGTATATGTGAACCCCATACCTACTACTAATATATTCAAATTTCTCCTCCTTCGAAGCTCTTTTGAAAAACTAGTCCATTTTTTTGTTTATTACTACCCTTTGAATTCATTGAATGTATTGTGTTACTTACATCATAAAATACTCACAGGAAAGAGCATTGAATTTTGAACAAATATTTCATGTACAATTTCTTTTCACTTTCTACAATAGTTAAACCTACCTAGTCCTCTCTCAAGTAGCAATGCATGGTTGAATGGTTATTTAGTTGTATTGAGAATCATGCTCTATTTGTTGAAGTCTAAGGATTTTGTGAAGATTTCATTTTTAGTATTTTTCCAATTAGTGTGTTATTGAGATAAGCAATAGCCACAATCATCATTTACAAAGAGGAGTAAAACATCTATAAAAACATGGTGCATTCCTTGTTTTCGAGAAGGATTACTCTCAACATTGATCCTTTTCACATACAAGGAAAAAAAGATCAATAATCGACCACTTTAATGTGTTCAATAAATGAAAATTTAAGGTCAATATAGTTCAACTCTGCTATCATTGTCTACCTGGACAACATATTGGTTTTCTGCAATCACAATTAGGAAGTGAACTTGTAGCATTTGGTGAGGTTCTATAGGATTTTAAGGGAGTAAAATTTGAAAGCAAAAAATGAAGAAGTGTGAGTTTGGCAACATAAAAATATTGTACTTGAGATTCATTATTAGTGGAAGTCAACTATGTATTAATCTAGAGAGATGAAATCTATTGTAAATTAGTCACCACAAAAGAATATGATTTAAGTCAAGAGTTTTATGGTTTTAACAAGCCACCTTCAAAGTTCTAAAGCATGGATTTTTTAGATATCAACGTCATTACATTGGTTGACTAGATGCAATAAATTTTCCCATCGGTAAAAGAGCTTGAGAAGGCCTTTGAAGCTTTGAGGGAGGTTTGTAATGCCCCGATGTTAGAATAACCAAATTTGAAGCTTTCTTTTTGGATTAAAGTACATGTTGTAGGCTATACCATGGGAGCAATGTTGTTGTAGCAAGGTAGACCAATTTCCTATCACTTAAAAACTTTTATAAGAGAAGTTATAAACTACCTAGAGTTATATGCAGTTATGCAAGTATTTAACAATAGAGACATTATTTGGTTGACAATGAAGCTGACGATACATTGAAACCATCAACTATTGCAATTCGTGTAAACTCTTTCCAAGTTGTAACAAATTCAACACTTCAATTGAATGTCATACTTACAATAATTCAATTTGGTTATCAAGTACACTAAGGTTACGCAAAATAAGATTGCATATATTTCATCAATAGCTCCAATAAATTCCCTATCAATGTTCATGCAACTTGACACATTTTACACCTGTAATTTCATATATGCTTATATTGTTGATCCTGAGCTTCTTCATCTCATATAAGCACAAGGAGATCTTATGCAAATGTAGTATCTAAGGATTTCATTTAGAGGGAGGTATAATCCAACAATATGTGAATTTATGTTCATATAGAGGGACAATGACTATTGTTTTTGTGGGTAGCCCATAGTTCAAGGGCTACAAGGCATTTTGTCATGCATAAGACATTGGTTAACATACATCAATATTTTTTATTGGCCACACATGCAACCAAATATTGAGAATTCTCTAAGGGGATGTGTGATGTGTTCTATAAACTTGCAAATAGAAAATTGGGGCATTACACTTCTCTTCCCATACCCTCTAGGGGAGCATCTTAATGTATTTTCTTGGAGGACTTTTAAAGACAGGTGACATCACAAATACATCTTTGTGATTGTTATTAGAGTCAATAAGATGTTTGTGGCTATTCCTTGTGGAACTTCAATGATATAGAAATATGTAACAAAACTATTGTTTATGCATGTATGAGTGCATTTTAGGTTTCCATCTATTATGTTGGATAAGGATAGTGGATTTTTTTAGCCACTTTTGAACCACACTATGGATCTTGATAAACACCAAGTTGAAAAGAAACACTACATTCTATTCATTAAAAAAAAAATGGTTAATCACATAATAATACAAGTACTATGTGTATACAACCAAAAATCATCTAATGTCTTGGATTGAACATCTCCTACATATTAAGTATGCATATAACAATATAGTGCCCTCCTAAAAGGAACACTGACTTTCACAATTCCTTCTTTGTCCACCAAAATTACTGGAAATGTTTCAAAAAAGGTAGGCATACGACGTACAAAAAGCTCTTCAATTTGCATGATTTCCCCTCAATGGATTGATGACCATTCGCTACCCGGTACTACTTTTTTTTCTTTTCAAAAGAAATTGAAAAGCAATCCATACCCGGTCACGGCAGACAAGTTGTTTATCATTATGAAAGGTGTCAAGTGAAAGGCAGTGATGTATGCGGTTGAGGCATCCTAACAGAACGAGAGATTTGAACCTTGTTCCTACATGCCCTGATCAATCTAATCAGAGTTGATGAAATAAAATCTAAATTTTGGGAATATTCTGGAAAAATCCCATTGATTTCAAGTCAGATAAAAAAAAATCACATTTTAAGGTTTGCCTTGTATTTAAGTCACAAACATGTCGTGATTTGGTCTATTCAATCACATAATCATGCATCGTACATGAACAAAATGAGAAAACTAAAACTATTTAGCTTATACAAAGATTCATAAATAAGTGCATATAAAGCACATAGAATTAAAAGAGTTTTAATTGAGGTGCAAAGCAAGATCACACTGTTGTATCTTAAGATTTAGTAAAATTGTATTTCCTAGATAAATAACTTAAAAGAAAGAAGTAGCTTATATCCAACACAAGCAAGATCATCTTTTATATATATATAACTTAGTGGTGAATCTCGATTTGCTTAAGTTATTGGGCACGGTGATGTTAGAAGATAATGAGGTGCAGATTGACTTTGAAAAGAATCCTTGAATCTGATTCCTGGTCAACATGCATTATTGCACGTAGGTTGCTTTTAAAAAAAAGAGCTTTGAAAGATTGACAAATTCATACAAACAAGTAAAACCTGCAACTTTAAAAAAGAGCTTTGAAGATTGACAAATTCATACAAACAAGTAAAACCTGCAACTTTAAAAAAGAGCTTTGAAGATTGACAAATTCATACAAGCAAGTCAAACCTGCAACTTTAAAAAAGAGCTTTGAAAGATTGACAAAGTCATACAAACAAGTGAGGCCTGGAATCAGTCAAAGTCTATGGGAAGCACCAGTCTTCTAGTGGAGGCATGGTAAAAGTCAACGATGGTAAAAGTCATACATACAAAGAAGTGAGACCTGGAATCAATCAAAGTCTATGGGAAGCACCGGTCTTCCAATGGCAGGTATGATTCATCAATTACCATCGTTGAATTGGACTTCCGATAATTGCCAAGTCTCAGAATATGCGGGTTTGTTCAAATGATATCAGTCAAAGATGCAGTTTTTAAGTGGGAATTGAATTTGACAATATAGTTATCTGTAAGATTGTAGTTTTTATCGGCTTGGAGTATGCTGTAAAACTGTTTCTGTTTGGCTAAGAGCTCGTCTTCCTCGGACGTAAGGAAACAAGTTAACGGCCCAAAACCCAAAAAAAAAAAATTGTGGTTTTATTATTAAAATATGTTTTTAATAATATGTTTTGAATTTATATTTTTTAATTTAATTTTAATAAAAATTTAGATGAAAATTGATTGGAAAATATGTTTAGTAAAAAAAGAAATTGTAAAAAATTAGATTACTATTTTTAATATGAGTGAAATGTTTATTGGTTTGGAGTATGTCTTATAATTGTTTGTGTGTGTTTAAGAGCTGGTTTTTTTGGACTTAAGGAAACAGCTTCACGGCCCAAAATCTAGAGGCATCTGGCAAGAGTGAAAGCCGCCCAAGACTCAGAGGCACCTAACAAAAGTGAAAACTGCCACTTATGAGCTACCAGCTGGTTATTCCAGGGGGAGTGGTTTTCCTTGAATAAGAGTGATGACTCAACGTCCATTCAGGGGGTGGTTTTCCTTGACTAAGGGTGATGACTCAGCCTTCATTCACTGCTAGGAGCTAGATAGCTATCCTCACTGCTAATTTAACAACTGAATTATGATAAATTTTTCCACCTATAAAAAAAATATTTACTCAAAACATTAAAAGCTGTGATTTCTAAATACACAATTTTACCGGAAATATTTTCTGTATTGTATGGAAGAAGAACGGAAAAAGTGATGGACAGTCAGTAATGACAAAAAGATTTTCAGTGGACATCCCTCTCAATGAGGAAATGGAGGATGCCCATATTGGCTCTGTCAAGTAAAGAAAAATCTAGTCAATGTTGAGTGCACCATCAATGAGGGACCCTGCCAACAAGAATCGTCCATATCGATGACATATGTGCACTGCAGCTGATGTTTACCACAGAATAAGAATTTTAATGGCGACGACATATGCAAATCGACAAGCACATATGCAAGTCAATTCGATTGATTCAACCATTATAGAACAGGGACCATTGTGGCTGACTGTCGTAGAGTCGGTTTGATATTGAAGCATGATCGAACGTGGTTCACTCAGGTTTGCTTAATTCTTTGGTTCTGTTTAGTTTAGCACAGATCTAGTGCTTTCCAGTAGTTAGGTATGGTGCAGTTTGTCACAGATTGGACAGATTTTTTAACCAGGAAAAGTTGTTCTCTCTAACTATACAAAACAATATATTACATTGTTAATCACTTTTAGATTTTATAATTTTATTAAGTGGATGGTAAGATTTAATTTTTAGTTAACATTCTAAAATATTTTTAATAATATACCTATTAAAAAATCAAATATCGAGTCTAAAGTAGTTATGTGTTTTTAGATGGTCTTATTAATAAACGAAATGACTTTTTTTTCTGAACATTTTTTATTGGTTATTTTCATGTAAAATTAACAAATATTTTTAGAAGTTATAAGTTTAAGTTGTTTAATTAGTAAAGATCCAAAGTGCTTTAGGGTTTTCTTAGGGTGTTGAATCCATTTATATATTCAAAAATGCATTTTAAATAATAAGAAATCATAATCTTTCTATAAATTGTGTTGTGGGATTCCCACTAAAAAACCATTCATCTATTAGTTAGGCTACCCCAATGCCCTTTTGTGTCTTTTTTTTTAATTGATTAATTAAAAAAAATGTCATATGAACAGTGTTGTATGTAATAAGTTATGGTTTCTAGGCATGTGGTATCAATAAGCCATGATATTGCCTCATGGTATTGTAACAAAAACTATTTATGAACTAAAAATCAACATGATAAAGTTTGTGTCAATCTCCATGGTTAAGAATTTTATTACATATTCTTTTGTATGTGTGTCTGTATTTTTTTTTGTTGTCAATAATAATAATAATAATAATAATATCAAGTTTTTTAGGAGAGTTTTTGGTGAAAATTACATCAAAATCGAACAGCAGATGTGATTCATCCTGAAGACAAGATGAAGAACCAGATCATGACTACAAGTTAAATAGAGAGAACAGTTCAGTCAACAGCTAGAAAAAACAGCTACTATTGACCAAGGACATGGACTAGGCAACAACTATAATTGACTTACCAAGAGATAGAGACACAAAAATTTAATTGTTTAATTAATTAATTAATTAATTAGTTGTTAGATCTATTAATTTCTATTAACTTAAACTACAACTAAAACCTAATCATTTAATATACTTTATATTATTTAAACCTATGTAAACTAAATGATTATTAATTAGATAACTATGTTAGCTATATAGTTGATAACTAAATCAGTTTACTTATCAACTATATAACTAACTTAGTCATCTAATTAATAATCATTTAGTTTACATAGGTTTAAATAATATAAAGTATATTAAATGATTAGGTTTCAGTTGTAGTTTAAGTTAATAAAAATTAATAGACCTAACAATTAAGTAATTAATTAATTGAACAAATAATTTTTCTTGTCCCTATCTCTTGGTCAAGTCAAAAATAGTTGTTGCCCAGTCCATTTCCTTGGTCAATAGTAGCTTTTTTTCTAGCCATTGATTGAGGTGCTCTCTCTATTTAACTTGTAGCCATGATCTAGTTCTTCATCTTGTCCTAACGATGAACCAAACTTAGTGGTTCGAAACGCATGGATAAATGAATTTTGATGTGATTTTTGCCGAAAAATCTCCTCAAATAAAAATAAAATTATAATCTAGTTAATTTCTATGATTTTTTCAATTTTAGCAATGTTAAATTGTTTCGATGTTTATTATGGATTGATGTCTATCAATGTTTACTGGCCATTTAATTTATATGGTCGCGCTAGTTGATAGCCCTTTCTTTCTTCTTCTTCTTCTTCTTTTTAGTAAAGAAAAAACAACTTTCTATTAGATAAAAGGATGTTTACATGATCATGCATATAGCATATGTGCCAGAATAATCCCCATATTACATATGTTCGATAACAAGAAACAAGGCACTCTGGTCCCTCAAAGAAATCTCGTAGGAAAACCCGGATATAGCCGAAACAACGGGTAGCCACACATCAATCTAGCAGTGCCAGAATGCACTTTGACCCATAGGGTAACACGCTGAAACATACTCTAACCGACAAGAACATAAAATCATCAGAAGATGCTTTGAATGGCAAGAAAAGCCCAGAGATACTCTAACATGCTTGATAGCTTTTTTAGCTCTGTATTGTCACATTTTCTTAGCTTGGTTGTAAGTTTTGTTTTTCCTTTTTCTTATGAGGATTAATTTAAATCGATAGGTGTGTATATTTTGGAATTGGAATTTTAAAATCTTAATTTAATTATTAAGTGGATGGTAGGATTTAACCTTCACTCCACACAATATCTCACTAGTAGTCACATATCAAAGATTAAGATTTATATTAAAAGTATTATGTTATTTCTATCATTTTAATTAAATTTATTGGACACCTAATCCGCTAAGGGTTATGGTGGAATGTGAAAGGTCATTGGAGTCCAAGAGACCACTTGGAATATTAATACCAGGGTCATTACACTGTATAAATGTATATCATTGTGAATAGTAAATGCATTTAATGGTTTATCTTATCTTGTGTTCGTCACTCCATATATGTGTTTAACATGGTATCAGAGCAAATGTACTCATACCCTACCCAAATTCAAGCCATTGGTTTTTGTGGCCTTTATGTGCATATCAGTCCTGTGCCTCTACCCACTATCCCGAAATAGATAAAATGGGCATTCTCCCTCATACTCAATTTTGCACCTATCTCTGCACCTCATTATAAGCTTAATATAACCTTCTTATGTGTCATCCATGTCTAATGGAAATGAATCTGCACCATCCCTGTTAGGTAGATTTGGCTCTTATATTTGTTGTGGTACATCTCAATGCTTCAATGCCTCTATGATTAGACTAATTTTCCATCTTTGCTCATTGTTTACCTTGTCATAAGCATTTCCTCTGCTCACCAAACCTACATACAAAAGATCCTCATTATCGCTCCTCATGTCATCTCTACAAGTACTGAATAAGCATTACAAGTCTTACTTTACAGCCCTATCATCTTATGTGTCGTTGTTTCTCCTCGGATATTTATTTTTTCATTGTTGAAACACATACCATAATTGAATATCCCAAAATTCCTCAATTTCAATGATCACTCTGTTGTCCATTTCCCATGTTGGTCAATGCTTGTGTCTAATACTCTTCTTCAAATAAACAAGTTATAGAGAAGGGCTCGATCCTGGATTATGAAGAGCTTGGTTTTTATTCAAATAATGAAGAATATGTTGTGCGACGTGAGTTATATGCGTTGAATCTCAAGCATTGTTTGTATGGCGTACTGATTATATGCATTGATTTATTTATGTGTTGAAACATAGTTGAAGAGATGTCATTAATTACTTCTTGTGAGACAAGGTATCTGAGTTCGGGTCAACCAAAGGTCGTCTCGACTCAGTCGACTGCAGAAAGATGCAGAGGAAAACTCATTTCATGTAGAGGAAAACCCTTTTGACTATGTTGTGCTCCTTCTAACCGGATTTCTTCTAGAAGAACAAAGAGATTTTCCTTGGCTTCCTTTCACTACAGATCCTCCACCGATGAGACTGCTACTAAGTAGACCTGGTCGCTTCTAATTGTAAAAGTGATGAGAGGAATTGGTTGCATTTATGGGGGTCGTGAGGATGCTTCTCCTAGGGCTTGATAGACAAGGATCTATCTCTCCATTTGAAACAACATCTGCAACATTTAAAAATATGGTAGAGTTTATTAATAATAAGCTATAAAGATAAATATTTGTTGCTTAAGGGAAGCCCATCTGCTGAAAGAAAAGCATGCCTCCTTAATCTGACCCATTTTCGGACTAGAAAAGATAATGCGGTGACAAACTCTACCTCTAACAGCATTGGGGAAAAGATGAGAAAGAAATGAGAAGGAGATGGATAAAGGAAAAGGCTAGAAAGTGTTGAAATATGGCAACAAGAATATTCCAATTTAATTTGTCCTTGAATTAAATTGTGAATTAAAATTGAATTTAGTCTTAACAACTACTTGGAAATAATTAATTAATTTGTTTCAAATTAATTAGTTGGAGAAATTCAAGTTAGAAGTCTTTCTAAAGTCCTGCAAGATTTATGCCTTAAATTAAGGAGATAAGATTGAGTTATATTTGAGTTGTAATTAGTTAACTCATTTTACTGAGTTAAGTCCAGTTAAATTAGTTCCAAACTATTTGAGGAACTAATGGTGAGTTAACAGTCAGTTGATGCATGCATGCACTCAATTAGTGCTACTCCAGTTAACTGAAGATTCCCTCATCAGAAACTCATGGATGTCTATTCTGAGAAAGACCTAGTTGAGGTAAATGTTCAAGGGAAATGTACTATCAGTTGCATGTGTTTTCTTATAAAGAAAACTCATGCATGTAGTCAAGCCATCATCCTTGAGGATTGCACAGTTTTTGAAGGAGATCATCCACTTGGTAACATGAGAATCATCCACAAGGAACAACGCAAGGAAATAGGAGCTTGGAGGGCAGAGAGGAAGGTTGGAGAGAAGCCAAGATTGCCTGTGAGCATCTGTTGAGGATTGTACTGAGAGTTGGCTAGCTGTGAGAGCTAAGGCTTTGTATAATTCCTATGTATTTCCACCATGTATGATAATACAATAGTGGGGTTTTTAGCTGAGGCTTTCCCCAAAATATTTTCATGTGTATTGTGCCATTGATTCTTCTTCTTCTGGTTATATTGTTCAACTCGATCTTTAAGCTTCCACAAATTGATAGTAGAAGTAGGTTATAGTATTCTGCTTTGATTTATATTGTAATATCGGGTTAACCTACACAGATTTTCTACATGGTATCAGAGTTGGATTTGTAGAAATTTCTACATGGTATCAGAGCTGGATTTGTAGAAATTTTCTACATAAATATGATGTAATCACCACAAAGTGCAACATTAAATGGAGGATGTACAATGTGTATATTTATTTGTAGCTAAACTCTATAATTCATTTTTCTCTCCATTAACATAGTCCTTGAGTTATTAAATCCGGACAAGGCTTTCTCCAGTATACTCTTGTGGTTAATATATGGTGTCGATTCATGTAGTTTGTTCCCTTTATACTATTCATGCACAACACCTTTTTAGGTTGTAGCATAATCATTTGCATTGATATTGTCAGTTGTCAGAACTTTTAGAGGCACACATAAATGCCACAGTATTTTCTAAGAAAACAAACCATTTTGCCTAAAGTTATTCTATTGAACATTTATGGAAATAAAATTCAATAGGGGTTAGTGTGTTGATTTCTAAAATTGGTTACAACCATAGGAGAAAATTTTCTTCTCATTGGTTAAAACGTAATGAATTGTGCTCAATATATGCACCCTTGAGAAGTTGAAACCTCTCCATTTGTTGAGCTTGAATTTTTTGAAAAATGGATTGAATTAGTAAGTTATTAAGGTTTCGAGATACTCTCATACTCTCCACTATTGAGTCTAGTACTATCCAAATCAACAAAGCCTCTCTCTGATATTAAGATATGTCTACAAGATGCACAGGAAAACATTTTTTTTTGCAGCTTGAGTCACAACTACACCGAGATGAGCTACAACAACGTAGTAATCATTCTGAACTAGTTTTTGTTCATAATAATCAATTTTTTGAGTTTGAAACAAACTCCCATCAGTTGCAAGAAACCAATCAGATCAGTGAAGTTGAGGTTGAGTCAGTGCCTTGTGCAAGAGTAGACTTGCATGTAGATGCAGATGTTTAGTATGCACTTCCCAAGCCCATCATCATACCTTGGGAAGAGCTTGTCAAAAACAAGAACAAAAATGCTCTTGGACATGACAAGGATGTGCCCTTGCATATTCTAGACTATTCCAAGCCAATCTAATTTCAAAGTGTTGGGTTTCTTAAAGGAAACTCATCTTCACATAATCCTCTACCACATTCACAACAAATTTCGAATGTCAACATTATAATCAAGTTGGCCATGTGAAAGATCATTATTTGGATCTTCATTTGTGTCAACATTGTGGTCAATCACACTCATCATTCAAATAAATGCTTTAAACATAAGCCTCCTGCATGAATGAAGACTCACTTTAGATGGATCGCTTCTTGGAAATGGGCTTCAACAACCAAGAATATATTTCACTCATACCATAGGATTTGTTATCAAATATTGAAAAGTATTATAATTGAGTTTTCTTCTTCTCCTCACCCTATATATGACAAAGGGGGAATTGATGGTCATCTAAAAGCTTCAAAGATACATCAAGTGAGCTTGAGCACAACTTAAATCGGTTACCTCAGTCTACAACCAGGGATAGCCATACCTGGATTTAGAGTTGTAGCCAGAGAAAGAGAAATGCCCCATGAGCATGCCTTTGGTTAGTGCCCTTCCTTAAACTACCGTAGGTTGAGACCTCCCTTTTTAGGTTGAGATTCTACCTTTTTTTGCAATTTTATACCTCATTTTTCCAAGTTGATGGTCTCCCTTTTCATAATTGTATTAAAGACACTTTCTCCAGTAGAATATTAACAACTTCTTGCCAGATTTGGAATTGTTTCGAGAACTACACCAAGCATTCCTAGTTGAGACCCCAATGGTCTCCATTTTCAAAACTTTAGGGAGCACTTCCTCTAGAAGAATACTTCAACTTCTAGCCAAATTTGGAAGAGTTCTAGGAACTACACTAAGCATTCTAGTGTTGGTGGTCATCCTTAAACCACCGTTAGTTGAAACCTTGAGTTCTCCCACCTTATACCATCATCGCAGAGAGAACATTCAACCTATTCTTGCCATGCATTGTTGTATTTTTGTATTATAGCTCTCTTCTTAGACTCTTATATACCCCTTCGAATTAAACAGGGGAATGTTGGACACCTAATCCACTAAGGGTTATGGTGTGGATTGTGAATGGTCATTGGAGTCCAAGAGACCTCTTGGAATATGAAAACCAAGGGTCCTTACAGTGTATAAATGTATATAATTGTGCATAGTAAATGCATTCACTGAATTTATCTTATCTTGTGTTCATCATTCCATATGTGTATATATCTATATATATATATATATAATATATATATATATATACATGAGTTATGGTTTTTGGGCATGTGGTATTAGTAAGCCATAATAATGACTCATGGTAATGTAACAAAGGCTATTTAGGCATTATCTCCATGGTAGATTGTGGGGGTGAATCTCCATGGTTAAACAATCTTATTATATGTTTTTCTTAATGTATATATGTTTAGCTCATATATTAATATTTTTATAACAAATAAATAATAATAATTTAAAATAAAAGTTATAATTATGAATTTTTTTAAATCTTGGAAATGTGAGATGTATTATAAGGTAAATATTTTGATCTCTATGTGTTCACCAGTCATTTACTTTATATGGTTGGGTTAATTATATTTTGAATAAGGAATATAAATATTTCTAAAGATTATTCAAACAACAAAACTCAATAAGATTCAAAGTCATTACTAAAAACAATTAATATGAGCTTGATATTTTACAGAAGGTATTGAATCTAATTGAAGAGGATGATAAATTTCTCCCAACCACAAATTAATTAATCATTACAAATAGAAGAATTATGTAATTTTACTTTGACTTATAATGATATCTTAAATATTTCATTAACCAAAATTTTAAACAATTCTCATATTTTACTACTTAACCTCAAACAAATTAACTTAGCCTAAAAACTATAAAAAAATCTAACTATCTCATAATCACATGCTTTTCATCCATTCTACTTAATTATTTATAAACTTTAGATTTTAATATTTAATATTTAATGTACATTATAAACTACTATCACAATAAGTAATAACATTTTCAATGTTTGGCCTATACAACAATAAAAAGTTCAAAATCATAAGTAACATACATATATGTCACACTTTATTTTATTTCATGTTGAACAACCTTTTAAGTATTTGTTCTTGTGATATCTTCAATGCTTGGCCCCTGCAACAACAAAAAGTTCCCTTGCACAACAACAAAAAGTTCAAAATCATAAGTAACATACATATATGTCACACTTTATTTAATTTCATGTTGAAAGAATTCTTTTAGATTTTCTTCTTAATTCGAAATTATAGTAATTTTTATTGCACTTATTATATCATTGTGGTTATGCAGTGATATATAGCAATTATGGCATTGTATTATTTTGTTTGTATTAAAAAAAATTCAAAATGTTTTATGCATTTCCTATCTTAAACCATGGTTCCAGGTCATTCATACAACAAATTTGGCTGACGTATTCCCCGCCACCACCACTATGGCTACAAAGGGTCGAGGAATACGTCAATATGTTGCCCTGTTACGTTTCTATTCTACAGTGGTTTACTCATGCGCATAGATCTGATGGCAATAATTTCTTCCCCGAAGGCAATAATTTCTAAATGTTTGTGTTATCCCACATGCTATCTTTAACCTCGTGAACATTAAAATAATTTCTTTCTTTTTTCTTTTTCAACAATTCACTATTTACATAAACACTGCAGCCACCCAATTCATATACAAATGTGGGGCAAAAAAATTCAAAAGCCTAGTCGGAAATTGAATATATATTTTATGGCTACACAATTATTATTATAATAGTATGATTGGATATGTTGAATTTTAAAACAATTCTACGAATATATATTTTATAAAATTCACACAACTTCATTCTTACAGACTTCCATGCCAATTTCAAATCTATAGGGTAAAAATGATTTAAAAAATTAAATTAAAGTGCTTTTGAAAGGAGACATAGGCTACTCTCCAGGTATATACAACAAGTGTTTTGACAATTAGTTTTTTATGATCACAATCATGACGTGCATACTTTTTTGGGTTTAATTTGTTACATTGTGAGCCTACCTATGTGACCACATAAAATCAAAACTAACCAAAGAATTAATAGGCTACAAATTGCCACATGTAAAGTCTGCCAAAATAGACCAAGAAAAATAGATATGGAATTGACATGCGTAATTCCTTCTTCTTTCTTTCTTTTCTTTTTTTAATATGGAATCCAAATAAATACTTAAATGTGATTGTGAAATTTATATAAAATAGATATGGAATTGACATGCGTCTTTCTTTCTTTTTTTTTTAATATGAAATCCAAATAAATACTTAAATGTGATTGTGAAATTTATATGACGTTTTATGATAGATATTTTTTTTAGTGGTTTAAAATATATTTAAATATCAAAATT
>APFE030331745.1:145614-175174 GCA_000404065.3 Pinus taeda | reverse complement strand
CTAATGTAATGATCTGGGTGGTTTTACATTGAAAATGAGGCAAAAGAGAGAGGTAAGTGATGAAAAACAGTAGGTAATAGTGGATGATGAGGTGTAAGTTAGAGGCTCTACACCAACTGTAACATTATTGACTTGCTTCTGATGGGTTTCAGTGTCAATGTTCTAAATAGAAACATGTTCAGAATGACTCCTCTGTTTTAGTTCTTCTTGCTGTAGCTGAGATTCGAGCTACAAAAAATCAATTTTCTCTTGTGCATTTTGTAGACAGACCTGATTTTTTGTGAAAGAAACTTTGTTGACTTTTAATGTATCATGATTAGTAGACAATATGAGAGTTTTGAGGAACTCTAATACTTCATTGATTCTGGCCATTTTTTCTTCAATGTCAAATTTACACCTTAAAAACTGATCACAACTACTACTCAATGCAGAAAAGTAATACCCACTCATAGTACACAGTAATATCCTTTATAAATGTGTAGCAAGTGATCAGTGTGCAACCAACATGCACCAAAATAATAGTTTCCTCATGAT
This sequence comes from Pinus taeda, assembly GCA_000404065.3. Classification (NCBI taxonomy): domain Eukaryota; kingdom Viridiplantae; phylum Streptophyta; class Pinopsida; order Pinales; family Pinaceae; genus Pinus; species Pinus taeda. The sequence goes on along the minus strand of APFE030331745.1, from coordinate 174,640 downwards.
CAACACTATGTTCTGACAATACAACTAACTAAACTTTTCTTCACAAAAGATTATTTTTATTTGTCAAAACAATCACAGCCTTTATACAGCCCACCAAACTTTTATGTAGCAGTCGAATCAAGGAATCAATGCACTATAATGAGTTTTAAATACAATGCCACACTGGGGCAGAAACAACTGCAAACTTGCTTGGATCCTTCAAATACTCCTTCACTTTCAAAGCAGAAATGATGGCTATCAAAACTTCAACAATTATAACATCATGCCATAGACAGGACTTGAATGCTCATATATAAATACTTTGACTAGGATATGAACAAATATTCTCTAATCTTGCCTCTTTTTTCGAAGAAAACAATGGTCCACTGTAGGAAACCCAACCAGAATAACTAAGAGAAAACCACAAAGAGTCCTGAGTTTGTATGGTTTGGTCCACTGTAGTATTTTAACAAACAGTTTGTGTATCAAATGCTCAAATCAACACAGGGTTTGAATTTACAAATCACCAAGACAATGAATAGGCAGCATTTCAATGGACCATCTGGCACAACTCTTGAAGACTGTGAACACATTCTACACATTTTTTTTTACATATGATCAGATATCTCATGAACTCATAAACGGAAACAGAATTTACAATACACAGAGATAGAGGAACCTGGGATTATCTTCAGCAAGGAGGCTCTGATATATCATCCATACAAATAAGATATTCCAGCAAGGCACTCTTCAAAATCATAGGCTCCAAATATTTGCATACTCATCTTCCTTTTTCCATAGTGAATGTACAATGTTTTCTTGACAAGTAGCTACAGCAGTGAGTCTCAAATCGGATACAACCCAGGACATTAAATAACTCAAGTCAGATGCCATATTGATCTATTACCACCATTGTAAATCCTATAACATGGATCCTATTAATCCTTATCCTATGACGTGCATCCAATCAAATGTTCATTGAAAATTCATAGAAACATTTTTCATATTTGACATTTCAAATTCAAACATTCATAAAAACAGCTGTCATATTTGACAATTTCAAATTCAAAGTGAAGTACCCTTTCTATTTTCTTTTTTTTACATGCGTACCTTTGCACCATTCATTTACATGTATATCACTACAATACCCCTGCAGGGGCTTTGCCCCCTCTTGCTCTTAAATAGACTAAACATTCTCAAAAGAAGTCACTCTGTCTGAACACCAAGCTAGGCGTTCTGGACAGTTTTCTACCTTTGAATTACCAAGAACCCATGTCGGCCTTTTGTACAGTTTCTCTTTTCGCATTGAACTTAACAGTAGTTTAGGTGTCTCTCAAGTAGTAGGTGATAAATTAACAGTAGTTTAGGTGTCTCCAAGTAGTTGAATCCACCGATGTTCATTTCACCTCAATCCAACATCCTATGTTCAACTTATCGTGTTTTGATCATTTGAACCAACAACTAAAAGATTAGCATTCTTGTTGATTGGGCAGCTGACTAGGTAGTCGTACTACTGACATCATTAGGTTCGTTGGATCAGTACGAGCCAATGAGAGCATGCCAAGTGGAAACCTCGCATTAGTCGAATTAGTTCATTTTGATTGGGTCGTTTTGTGTGTGGTGGACCAATCAAGGTGTGCCACGTTTCCCAACTAGAGGCTATCAGGTGGCACCCCACGGTTGGCCATGATTTGGTTAATGGTCGAACAAGGTGGGCAGGATTCGAACATAGGACCTTCGTCGACCAAGACAAGTGTCTTTCCACTACGCTATTCAAGTGATTCTTACCCCATAAGGGCTTCGGGCCTATTTAAAGTTTAGATGACGCATGTTTTTGGGAGAGGGGTCAGGCAGTCAGCCCCAGACCCCAGTGACTTTCCACCACACGACTTTGGGCGCAAGGATTTTAGGGCTCAGGACCTTAGCCTAGGCCCTGGTCACCATATCCCCCACACGACCGTTGGTTAACCAGAACGAGTGCCAACAGAGAGGGGACTTACCACTAGCCCTAGGCTCTAGTCACGGGAGCTCACAAGGTCGTGGCAGAGCGATCACCGGCAGGGAGCTTTATAAGGGGGACAACCCCAACGAATATGGCCTTACACAAGACCATGGTGGACCGCGATGGGAACTCCAGTGGAAAGGGCGAGTCGTTGGCTAGACACTCGACCCTATGTGCACCAACAAGACCATGACCTAGAAGAAATGGCGCCTAGGCCGACAAGGGCAAGCGATTAGCACCGACCCCCAACCACATGGCCCATGTGACCATAGTTTCCACACTTAAGGGTTATTGGTAAATTTAATTATCCGACAAATTATACCTTCAACGGCCAATTTGTTGTCTTCACAACGCAAAATGGGGCAAAATTGTAGAACTGTTAGACTGTTTATCCATTTTATAGGACGAATAATAGAGGAGGAGGAGATAGAACTTGAGAGAGCAATAACTTTGAGATTTTTCAGCCTTTTGGAGCTCAAGAAAGTTTATTTAGGAGTTTTTAGACATTCTGGATCCAGTGGTGACCTCTATTTGCTTATTAGAATATATCTGAAGAGGATTTTTGCATGTTCAAGTCCATGGATGTATGGATCAATCAGTTTTTTGGAGAAGGTCTTGAAGATGTTTGAGCATGAAGAAGGCCTTATGGAGTACAAGGTCTTTGTAGGAGACATCTTGTGCTGTTGATGGTTTCATGATTGACTATAGGTTGTCATGATGTTTATAGTGAGAGTTTTTTGCAGGAGAATGTTTCCTTGAAGGGGAAACTAGCCACTTATTTTAGCAACAAAATTTATGTACGCTTTTCCACTGAGTATATGGAGTGGTCTAGCTATGTTGGTAGACCCAGAGATGTAGCCCATGAGGGATGAACTTCATCACCAAATTCTTTGTTGTTTCTCTTCATGAATGCATGTATGAGTTAAATTATGAGATGTTACTTATGTTTTAAGTTTACGTGGAAAACTAACTCATATTCCTTGAAGAGACCTTTTGAAAACATGTGCTGTTATAAGACCCATTTTTCTTGCAAAGCGTCAAGAGAACGATCACTTTTTAGGAAGGAGAAGTTTTCCTCTAATTTCAGATCAAATTGGTATCATAGAAAAGGCTTGACCAAGTTGCAAGAATGGGCAAGAAGAGTTTCCAAGAGCTAGAGGAGATGAATTTGTCTCTTCGAATGGAGAAATTGAATTGAGAAGAATGTTAGAAATTGTTAAAGAGGAGAAGAGACATGTGCGCCTTTAGTTGCAGCATGTGATGAGGAACAAGTTGTTGAAAGTTCCACTCCCGCGACATTAAAGGAAACCTCCAAAGTGAACCCAATATGTGGGTATGGTTCAAACGGAGGTTATGGACCTTATGAGGAAAATAATGCAGGTGCATTTTGTAATCATCTCATTGATTCTCATGGATCCAAGGGATCAGTAAAGTACTCAAAATTCAAAGTGTTCAAAATTTCTTAAAACCTATACCGGAGTGCAGATCTCGATGACCTGAATCCAACGCAACTTGAATTGCTCAAAACCAATATTGTATGCTCCCGATATTGCGTTCTAATCGTTTTCTCAAACATGTAAAAAAATTTCACTTTGGATGCAGTGTTGCTGACTGGGTAGTTTGTACGATGACTAAGCAAGGTGACTGGGCAGGATGACTATACAACTTGGGCCAATAAATGGCTACCAAGTGTATTTTTCTTATTGGTTCGAATTTGTTGTGTTTTCATTGGTCGAAGTGGACTTTAAGTGGTCCAATGAATGGGGGCCAAGTGGGCCAATGGAGGGTTGCCACGTGGCCTCCCAATGGTGCATTAAAAATTTGTTATCGGCCAAACTGCCTCTGGGAGTGTCGAACGCACGACCTCCAAACTAACAATACAGCGCCTTACTACTAAGGCGCATGGTAGTTCTTAACATGTATAGTGGCGAACTTGCATTTAAGTTTTCCGCCAACCCCACACTCACGAGACCGCAGATAAGGGAGCCAAAGGCGTGGGTTTAGCCCCGGTCCATGGTTCTGGCACCCACACAGGACCATAACCCAGAGTGGATCAGATTAGGGGTAGAGTTTTGGGGACCAGCCTTTGTCACATTACCACATGTAACCTCACACCACCAGAGCAAAGCACTCGGCACAAAACTTAGATTTCAGGCACGTAATTTTTGGGATAAGCCCAGTTTTATGGCACTCATGGGACCATTAATGATCTATGCATGGCCCAATGTGGCCCTAGTTTTCCTCCTAAGGCCTTACTGAGCAATTTAAGTAAGTGATAAAATGCACCAATTTTAGCATGAATTTCGTTAGCGTCGGGTGAAATTTTCACTCAGCGTGCCCTGGAAAGGCAGAATTCGTAGGATGGTTAGTAGTCCAGTGCAGTTTGTAGATTAACTAGTAGGGAAAACTTTGGGAGAGCGTAACTTCTTCAGTTTTTTGCCAAATAGAGCCCAACAAATGCCTATCTAGTGGTTTTTTATTTTTCTGAAGCCATTGGAGACATAATATTTACATTATGATCACTATAAATCCATGTAAACACGAATTTGAGCACTTAATGAAAGAGGCCCTTGGAAGTTGGAATAGGAGATGTAGCCTAGGAGAGGAGTGAACTCCTTTATCATTTTTTATGTTATGTGTTTCTGATATGGTATATTATCTATGTTATTGTTGTTAACTAAGTTTAAAAATCATTATTTTATGTGTTTTGTAAAGTGATCCATTACCCAAAATACATAAAAATTTATTTGCAATTTTTCCATCACCTTCAAGTTTCCATTACAGGTTAGTTTGGTATCAAAGCCCAAGGTTATTTTGAAGGTTTGATTTTGTTTGCAAGTGTTTTCTAATGCTAACAAGGTTGAAGCATAAAAGAGGAGAGGGAGAACTTGTGGAGTCAAGGCCTCACATTATTTCAAGGAGAACCCACACACCTCAGGCTTCAATAGTCATGGCACATGAAGAAAGTCATGGTCGAATGTCTGAAGATGAAGGAACTTTCAGAATATCTTTCTTTCAAATGTCCGAAATGGTAAAAGTTCTATATGAGGAGAGGAATTCAGGGTTGCAAGGAGAGAGCTCAAAACCTCCAAAAGGAGATGGACGAAAAGGAGACAAACCTCCAAAATGGAATGGAGGAAATGGTTTCAAGCCACCACCTTCACCTCCATCCTCATCCTCATATTCATCCTCATCTTCTACTTCTTCTACCCTTTCACAAACACCTCTGAATTCTCCAAAGGGACATGGTAAAACTCCTTTGTTAAAGATTGATATAAATTTTGAATTGTCTATGTACAATGGAGAGGTAAATGTTGAGAAATTAGATAATTGGATCTGTCAGATTGAAGTGTATTGCAAGATACAAAGAATCAAGGATGATGAGACCAAAATTCAACTTGCTTCTCTTAGGTTGGAAAGTGAAACACTTATTTTTTGGGAGGCAAAAACCTAAGAGGATATGGAGAAACATGGTAAGGTTTTATCCTCTTAGAATGATTTTGTTGTTGCAATAAGAAGACAATTTTATCCATTAGCATACATGCGAATATCTATAATGGATTGGAAAAACTTTAGGCATGCTAAGTGTCATAATGTGCAAAGTTATACTCAAGAATTTAGGAAAAAATCTTTGATTTTGGGTATAGATTTATCCTCTCAAGACACTCTACTCAAATACATTGGAGGATTTCACAATTATTTGAGACAAACAATTCTCATGTTTAACCCTACAAAACTAGATGAAGTTTGTGTACAGGCAACTCATTTACAAGCAAGAGAGAAGAATGTTCCTCAAGAGGGCAGCAAAAATCCATTCAAGAGTGGAGACAAAGGAAAGGGGAAATTCAAAGGAAAAGGGAATAATAATGCTTCAATCAAGAAAGAGGGAGAAAAACACAAATGTAAACATTGTGCAAAAGAACGTTATGATGAAGACCACTGTTGGAAACTTCATCCTGAAGTGAGACCCAAAAAAATTAAAAACAAAAGGAAAAAAAGATTGTTGCAACTACACAACATGATCTAAGATCCAATTCTGGGGATGAAACAAAGATCTCAACCATGGGATTTAAAGGTAAGGACTCTATTTCAAGTACTAGTTCTTCAAGAAGCGTTAATGAAACTCAACATGAAAAATAAATAATAAAGCTTTTCCACATTAGAGTCGTTTCAAAACACACCAAGTTAGATACATTGTTTGATAGTGGATCACAAGCAAACCTTATTTCAAAAGACATTGTTAAGAAATTGAATTTTGAAACCACTCCTCATCCTAAATCCTATCCTTTAGGTTGGATATGTCACAATGCAAAATTGCATGTGGCAAAAAAATGTAAATTGAGATTTTTCATCACTACAAACTTTATAGATGATGTAGAGCCTGATGTTATTCTAGTTGACATTTATGGTATTGTTTTTGGAAGCCCATATCTATATGATATAAGAGTCATCTTTCATCGACATAAGAACAAATATCACTTGTTTAAAGATGGGATTGAGTACATTGTTAGAGCACATATCAAGAAGTTGAATTTATCACTTGTGAATGTTGGACAAATGAAGAGCCTTGTTAATGCTAGTAAGAAAATTGTACTCTTGATGATCAAACCAAAAGAGAATGTTGAAAATGAAGCATTCCAATGATGTGATGCAAGATTCAAATCTGATGTGTTTGAGGTTGTTAACACCTATGATGAGATGTTTCAGGAATCCAAAGAATTGCCTCCTAAAAGATGAATCCAACATGAGATTCAATTGCAACAAGATTTTCCTCTTCCAAACATTGGCATGTACAAGATATTAGTTATGGAGAATGTAGAAGTCAAGAGACAAATCCAAGAGTTGCTTGATAAAAAGGTCATCATACCAAGCACATCGTCATGCAGGTCACCAATTGTTTTACTACTAAATAAAGATGGTACATGGCGTATGTGTGTGGATTTCAAAGCCTTGAACCAGATTACGGTAAAGAATCATTACCCTCTTCCTCTAATTAATGATTTGCTTGATCCGTTGAAATATGTTGTGTATTTCACTAAGTTGGACTTGAGAAGTGGCTATCATCATATTAGGTTTGTTGAAGGAGACATATTGAAGACATCTTTCAAAACAAAGCAAGGTTTGTTTGAATGGTTGGTTATGCCTTTTGGGTTTTGTAACACTCCTGCAACATTCATGAGAGTTATGAATGATGAATGATGTCTCGAAACATCGACTCAAAAATGGATATTGTGCATAATCTGAATTATCTATCTCAAAATTCATGAGAGTTATGAATGATGTCTTAAGGCCCTTTCTTAATGATTTTGTGAATGTCTACTTAGATGACATATTGATTTTCAGTAAAACTCGTCAACAACATGTCAGACATGTTAAGCAAGTCTTAGATGTCTTGAAGAAAGAGAAGTTGTTTTTAAAGATGTCTAAATGTGAATTTGGAAAGACCTCGTTAGTGTATTTGGGACATATTGTTGGAGGGGGTGAATTGAAGATAGATCCCTTAAAGGTAAAAGTCATTCTAGATTGGCCTAAGCCCAATAATGTAACTGATGTTAGAAGCTTTTTGAGAGAACACAATATTGGAGAAAGTTCATTTCTAAATTTTCTTCAATTGCAACTCCAGTACATGCCTTAACAAGTGTGAAGCGGGTTTTTCAGTGGGGAAGCAAACAACAGAAAGCCTTCGATGCATTGAAGGAGAGAATCAATATAGCTCCAGTTCTTGCACTTCCTGATTTAAGACAACCATTTGAGATACAAACAGATGCAAGTAACTATGCCATGGGATCGGTCTTGATGCAACATGGTAAGCCCATATGCTACCATTCTGAAACTTTTAATGGTGCAATAGTTAACTATCCTACATCTGACAAGGAATTGTATGCATTGGTGCAAAGTGTGAAAAGTGGAAACACTATTTGATGGGAAAGGAAACTATCATTCGCACTAATCATCAACCACTGCAATACTTACAATCCCAAACCAAGCTACATCAAACAAGGCATTTCAGATGGATGGGTTTCTTGCAGTAATTCCACTTAGTGATAAGGTATAAGAAATTTATCTATAACAAGGTTGCTAACATGCTTTCTAGACAAATTGTTAGTGTTTCAATTATTCTTAAGCATAATTCTATCATGTGGGAGAGTTATGTTGAACAGTATGATTTAGATGACAATTTTAAAGATGTATATGCAACTTTGTGTCAATGCAACCAAGTAGAGCAATTAGATTACCATGTTCATGATAAACTTTTGTATCATCTTGGAAAGTTATGCATTCCACGGGGTGAAAGATTCAACATCATAAGGGAAGCGCATACTTCTCTTATTGTTGTCCATTTTGGTGTAGGCATGACGATGACACACTTACAAAGGTATTGTTATTGGCCTTGTATGAATGAAAGTGTGTCACAATATGTAAGAAGATGTTCAATATGTGCTACAAGTAAGCCTAGCAATAGAAAGTTAGGATTGTATACTCAACTTCCAGTTCCTTCCCATCCTTGGGAAAGTGTTTATGGACTTTGTATGAGGACCGCCTATGTCTAAAAAAAATCATGATTATCTTTATGTTGTGGTGGATCATTTCACAAGATGTGTATTTTGATGCCTTGTAAGAAGCAGATTGCAGCTGAAAAAAACTGCACAAATGTTCTTTCAACATGTATGGGTAGATCTTGGGTTTCCCAAATACATTGTTTTTTATCGAGAATCTCGATTTGTCGAGAAATTTTGGTCAAACTTATGGGGACTCATCGACACCAAGTTGAAAAAGAGTACAACATTCCATCCACAAACTGATGGTCAGACAGAAGTAGTGAACAGAACGGTAGTACATCTTCTTCGTGGCTATTGCAGCAAACATCCTAAGCTTTGGGATGAACACTTACACTACATTCAACATGCTTATAACCGAGCAAAGCATTCATCGTCTCAAACATCTCCATTTGAGGCATGCTTTGGTTACTTACCAAAATCTCATGTAGATTTTATCTTTGGGAAAGATGTTGTTATTTATGGTCATAGTGACACTGATAAGGCTGAGCGATTCATTGAATAATTTCAATTGGTGCATTAGATGGTTCAAAATAGTTGGAAAAGAGCCAAGCCAAGTATAAGACAAGGCATAATAAGCATCGTGTTGACCACAATTTTCAGGTTGGAGGTGAAATTTGGCTTGACATTAGCAAGGAAAGGCTTAAAGGAGAAGGTAAAAAATTGAAACCAATAAGGTATGGACCTTTTAAGATTCTAGAAAAGATTGGTATTAATGCCTTCAAGATGGATGTACCTCCATATATCAAAATGTATGCAGTTGTTAATTTTGAGAATTTGATATTATATGAGCCTCCTTTAATTGATGATCAAGGAGAGCATGTTCAGATTCCTTCAATAGAAGATTCATCTCCTGAATTTCTTGAATAATTATAGCAGGACATTATCCTTGACAGAAAAACAAGAACTTCAAAATGAGAAAATGTGGAGTACCTTCGTGTTGTACTCAAAGGCACAAATTCATTCAAAACCAAATGGATTGATATTGGAAGGGTGAGGTGACTATACCCTCATCTGTTTTTTGATTGAAAGTAGTCTTTTTGAGATCCAAAAGCTTCCAGTGGGGAGAAGTGATCCAAGGGATTAGTAAAGTGCTAAAAATTAAAAGTGTTCAAAAGTGCTCGAAACCAGTACCAGAGTGTACATCTCACTGACCTGAATCCAATGCAACTTGAATCTCTCAAAATCGATATCATATGCTTCTCATTTTGTGTTCTAATCATTTTCCCAAACATGTAAAAAAATTGTAGGTTGGTTGTAGGATTGCTGATTGGAAAGTCCGTACGATGACTAGGAAAGGTGACTGGGTAGGCTGACTATACAACTTGGGCCAATGAATGGCTTCCAAGTGTCATTTTCTGATTGGTTCAAATTTGTTGTGTTTTCATTGGTCGAAGTGGAGTTTAAGTGGTCTAATGAATGGAGGCCATGTGGGCCAATGGAGGGCTTCCACGTGGCCTCCCAATCGTGCATTAAAAAAACTATCAACCAAACTATCTCCGGGAGATTCAAGCACATGACCTCCAAACCAACAATGCATTTCCTTAAAGCTACAGTGCGTGGTAGTTCAAAACAGGTATAATGGCGAACTTGCATTTAAGTTTTTCTACCAATTGTATTGGGGAACGAGGTTGGGGCTAAGCCCTCGCCCCCGATCACCCCACGCCCAAGAGACCATAGGAAAGGGAGCTAAGAGTCCAGGCTCCCACATAAGACCACAGCGTATATATCCCAAAGTGGAGCAGATTGGGGGCAGAGTTTTGGGGACCAACCCCGGTCACATTACCACATATAACCTCCCCCCACCACAGCAGAGCACTTGTCACAAAACTTGGATTTCAGACGTGTAATTTTGGGGATAAGCTCAGTTTTATGGCACTCATGGGACCATTAACAAAGAGCCATAGGCTATGCCGACAGGGGCAAGCGGTTAGCCCCATCCCCCAAGTTTTCTGCCCAAGGCCTTAGAAATTTAAGTAAGCGATGGAATGCACTAATTTTAGAGTGAATCTTGTCAGTGCCAAGCGAAATTGTCGCTCAGCGCGCCCTAGAAAGGCATAATTCATAGGATGGTTAGCAGTCTAGTGCAGTTTGTAGATTAGTTAGCAGGGAAAACTTTGGGAGAGCATAACTTCTTTAGTTTTTGGCCAAATTGAGCTCAACTAGGAGTTTTTTACTCTTCTAAAGCCATTAGAGACATAATATTTACATTTTGAGCACTATAAATCCATGTAAACACAAATTTGAGCAATTAATGAAAGAGACCCAACATTGGAAGTTGGACCAGGAGATGTAGCCCATGAGAGGGGTCAACTCCTTTATCATTTTTGTTATTATGTGTTTCTGATATGGTATATTGACTTTGTTATTGTCGTTAAATAAGTTTAAAAATCAATATTTTATGTGTTTTGTAAAGTGATACATTACCCAAAATACATAAAAAAAATTATTTGCAATTTCTCCATCACCTTCAAATTTCCATTACTGATCACTCATCATATGTCAGTTGGTAAGAGTGGGTGGCTAGAGTCATCTACAAAGTCATCGTCATCATCTAAACTGGAAAATGTGAATGGAAAGTTCAAGGAGGTAATAAGCATTTCAAGTTCAGATCCTTTTGTTTATGTTCATTATACCTCTTTTGCAGCATTTGAGCAACATACCAAAGTCATTCATATGAAGCTGCTATCTAAAATGGGTTATGCAGGAGGAATCCTCAACATCAATGGCCAAGGGATCGCTAATCCAATCATTAGTACAAGAGAGACCAAAATATCAAGGATTGGGATATGGTCAAAGAGAGTTTTGAGAATGTTCTAAACAGCGTGAGGCAAATTAGTCATCAGAGGATGATATGTCACACCAAGATGGTGGTGACGTTGTTCATTTGTCTCCTAAGAGAGATGAATGCTTTAAATGACCTTGCATGTCATTGTCTAGTCTACATCGTCAAAGCTACAACCCAAGGGACATGTATAAATCTCATGGGTGTTTGCCAAATGTTGGTAATTTTGATTATTTGTGGAACATGTATCCTTGCACTTTATGTGATGAATTTGACTATTGTGTGGTTTTTTGTGAGAAATGCATAGTAATGGTCAAAAGAATGGATCAAATTCTTGGCATCAAGCATGATGAATCTCCTTCACATTTGAGGACTTGTCAGCAAGCAAGATAAAGTATTTTTGTACCCATTACAAGATGCATGGGAATGAATGATGTTGGAAATTACATCTAGAGATTCCTTCCAATAAGGGAAAATAGATTATGCATACCAATGTAAAGGAAGCAAGAGGTGGAAAAAAGGAATCGCAGTTTTCCTAAGTCAACCTTCATAGAAAAGTTCATGCAAAAAGAGAACCCATAAGCCTAGGAGAGGCAAATATTGGGTAGATCGTTTGTATAGTTTGTTTTTGCTTTGTAAATTGTAAAAGTTTGTTGTTTTTTACCTATTTTGGGTACTTTTGTAAAGTGAACAAGAATAATCATTACGATCAACAAGTATGTGTTTTTAATTGAAATATTATGTAGTTGTCTTGTTTATAAGTCCAAATGTTTGAGGACTCTTGGAATGTACAATGTTTGTTGTCCAAGTTTGTCTACAGTTTGTCGTGTACTCACCAATGCAAGTGTTCAAGATGAAACTTGTTGTGAATAGAATCTTTGTTTAAGATTGTACAAGATGACTATGTTTTTGTAGGACAAGCCAATGGTGCCATTAAATTTTTGCAGCAATGTGCTTTTTTGTACAAGCTCAATTTAAGGACAGTAAAGCAAGTTTGAATAAGTGTGTGATAGGCATTGTATTGCTTCTGATTTCCAAGATGGAAAGTCCAGTTTGTCTTCAACAAAGGAACTTGAAGATGAAGTTTTTTGAGTCGTGAAATATGGGGTTAAAGAGAATGTTCAAATTCGAATCATCAATGTTTTTGTTCCTGCATCAACAATAAGAATTTTGGTTCGACTCTTGACCGAACGGTAGGTCTTCATGAAGAAGATATGTGAAGTACCTTGATTGGAGCTTGAAGGGAACCAATCAAAAATAGTTCATTATGGATTGAGTTTTTGGGTAATTTTGAGTTCCGCCTCATTTTATTTACTAGGAGAAGTAAAATTTTAGAGTCCAAAAGTTCATAGTGGGGAGGTATGATCCAGTGATCAAAGTTTAGCAAACGCAAGTGCCTAGAATGTTTCGAAACTAGCGTCAAGTCGAAGTGTTTGTCGTTCAAAATCCAACAACAATCATTTCACCTCAATCTAGCATCATATGTTCGAGTTATCATGTTCTGATCATTTGACCCAACAGCTAAAAGATTAGCATGATTGTTGACTGGGCAGTCATAATGCTAACATCATTAGGTTGAATGGTCAGGTACGAGCCAATGAGAGCATGTCAAGTGGTAGCCTTGTATTGGTCGAATTGGTTCGTTTTGATTGGGTCATTTTGTGTGTGGTGGACTAATTAGGGTGTGCCATGGGGCCCAACCAGAGGCCACCACATGGCACCCCACGGTTGGCCAAAATTTGGTTAATGGTCAAACAAGATGGGAAGGATTCGAACACAGGACCTCCGTCGACCAAGACAAGCGCCTTGCCACTATGCCATGTGGGTCATTCTTTCCATAAGGGCTTTGGGCCTATTTAAAGTTTAAATGGTGCATGTTTTTGGAAGAGGGGTATGGCAGTTAGCCCTGGTCACCTGCCACCACACAACCTTGGGAGCAAGGAGTTTGGGGCTCGGGACCTTAGCCTGGCCCTTAGTCACCATAGCCCCCACACAATCAACGGTTAACCACAAGGAGCGCCAGCAGAGAGGGGGATTACCACTATCCCTAGGCTCTGATCACGTGAGCTCACAACACCGTAGAAAATAGGTCACCAACGGGGATTTGTATAAGGGGGTCATTCCCAGACCATATGGCCTTACACATGATTGTGGCAGACCGCGATGGGAGCTCCGAAAAAAACGCCAGACTGTTGGCATGACCCTTGGCCTTATGGGCACCAACAAGACTATGACCTGGGAGAAATGGCGCCTAGGTCGGCGAGGGCGGGCAGTTAGCCCAAGCCCACAGTCGCATGGCCCATGTGTGGACATAGTTTTTGCACTTAAGGGTTATTGGGAAATTTATTTGCCCAACAAATTGCACCTTTGATGGGCAAATTTATTGCCTCTGCAGGGAAAAACATGGCAAAATTGTAGGATTGTTTGACGGTTTATCCATTTTGTAGGATGGATCATAGAGGAGGGGAAGACAGAACTTGAGAGAGCCATAAATTGGAGAGTTTTTGGCCTTTTAAGCTCAAGAAGAGTCTATCTAGGGGTTTTTAAACATTATGGATCCAATGGTGACCTTTATTTTTTTATTAGAGAACATTTGAAGAGACTTTTTTAGGTTCAAGTCCATGGATGTATGGATCAATAATTTTTTTGGAGCAAATCTTGAAGGTGTTTGAGCATGGAGAAGGCCTTATGGAGTACAGGGTCTTTGAAGGAGACACCTTGTGTTGTTGATGGTTTCATGACTAAATGTAGGTTGTCATGATATTTATAGTGAGAATTATTTGCAAGAGAACATTTCCTTGAAGGGGAAACTAGCCAGTTGTTTTATCAACAAACTTTATTTGCTCTTTTCCACTGAATATATGGAGCGGTCTAGCTATGTTGGCAGACCTGGAGATGTAGCCTAGGAGGGATGAAATTCGCCACCAAATTCTTTATTGTTTCTCTTCATGAATGCATGTATGTTTTAAATGATAAGACGTTACTTATGTTTTAAGTTTACATGACAAACTAACTCATAGTTCTTGAAGAGACCTTTTGAAACCCTGTTTTGTTATAAGACCCATTTTTCCTTGCAAAGCGTCAAGAGAACAATCACTTTTTAGGAAGGAGAAGTTCTCCAATTTTAGATCAGATATTCATTGAAATCACACGTTTGACATGTGAACTCTTCATAATCAAAGTGCCCAAGGGGTTTTTTAGGGTGTTGAATCCATATATGTAGTCAAAGAAATAATTTAAATAACACAAATCAAGATTTAGCCACAAATTTTTTCATCGGATTCCGACCACAAATCCGTTGAAAAGTCCAAAAAGTCACACTTAAAAGCTGCTCCATTATTTTCACAAGGATCTATGAGATCATATCCATTCATAGTCGTGGTGAGTGTGAAACATTTCCTTTTTTAATTTATCAAATTCATTAAAATGAATAAATTTATGATGTATGTCATCTTAGACATTGTAAAAATATAAAATTTCTTATTAAAATTTTTAATTAGAATTACATGAATAATAATAGCAATAAAATTTTGCAGTTTATATTTTTAATTAATAAATATAAAAAATTTACCCCCATATCTGGGTGGCATATGAGAGGTGGTGTCATGTCTGCATTAAATGTGATAATGTCAGCCCTCTACAAGTGGCATCCATGACCTTTAATTCTCCCAACCCGACTGTAAATATGTCATTCTCAATAAGTGAGGATCCCCTACTTTGCATCTACTTGGAGATTTCTCTATACCTCACCCTCATTCCACATCTAATTTGACTGCCTCTTCCTCAGCGTTGGATAATTCTATGGTTATCTGACCCTCCCCTACCTCATTCCTCACTCGGCATTCTCATGAAGTGGTTTTTTCATTCTCACTCCCCCTTCTTGGAGTGGTGTTTTCACCTTCCCTATTGCCTTGGTATTTACTCTCTTCATCCTCCTGCCTATAACAATGGTCTGAAAGTGAGGAAGAGTCAAGCGTGGAGGTGGTTTTCAATGTCAGGGTTTAATGAGAATTATGAACTCTTTGACCCCGACATCCCTACACGCATTCGAAGCATAATTGCCTATCTGGAAGCAGATGACAGAAGGTGCCCTAGTGATAGGAATTGGGCCTTAAGAAACCTATTGGGTAGAAATATGTGGAAGCACGAGCAGGCCAGAGATGCAATGATGCAGAAGGTGGTGGAAGTCAATGCCTAGGCGAGAAGCCTTCGTCAAGCTTTGCACCAATTGTCCTGATATTTTGGCATTTATTTCCCTCTAATCCCACTTTACCCTTCCCCAACTCACAAGACATCTCTAGCTCCCACTCCTCTCCCACATCTCATTCCCCTTCCCTTAGGAACGATGACATGCAACTGCAAGGCCAAGTGAGTCGGGATGCAAAGAAGGATCAGATACAACAAGAATTGAGATCTTATGGTTATCACATTGTGGAGGAGCAGTCGTAAGAGGTAACAACTCAATTCCAAAACAATAAGGCACCAGAGGTCTCTTTGAACTCCAAAGGAAAGCAAGTGGTCTAACTTGTCGATTCATGTCTTTCTTATCAGCTCTACAAACAACTCTCAAGTAAAATATCACTGACATTTTTGTATTTTGGTCACCATTTTTTTATGTTGCTCTCTTTGGCATTGTCCATGGACTAAGTTTTTTCCTACACATTATTTCACGCAGGGACATTTTGGTTTCCCCTTGGCGGGTAGTTAGTCCCATTTTCTGTTATCACGGGCATTACTATGGCTTTGTAACATATCTATATCATTTTTGGTAATATAAAGCCCCCTACTTGCTTTTAAATAAATTTCACATATCTATATGTAGAAGTATTCTTATTTTTTATTTTATTAAAACCTTGATAATATATATATAATTTTTTCAATTTATTTTTTCGATATAATATGCATAGTATTGATAATATTGATAGACATAAATATTGAATTTTATATAACTTAATTAAATTTACATATGAATCATTGTTATTCTTGTTAATTAGCTATCTTTCATTATATCATAATTCAAACATACAAAACATGCATGTTTATGGGCCGGAATTCTCCACCAACAACAACGAGATCTCACCAGTGTAGAATTCCAACTAGATTTTGCATTGTTTGCTTTAGGGATCCCATCCAGTATATAGGCCCAGCTGTCATTCAGGTGGTTTTATTTTCCTTTGGATGAAGGTGGAATATCGACTTAATTGAACATATGGACTTTGAGAAACACAAGGAAATAACTAATGAATGTTCATAACATGAATACCATAAATAACAAGATTAGAAATTGACAACATGAATCTCACATAAAGTAATTGTTAGCAAAACTTCAAATAAGATCATGCCTATGTAAAGAATACCCTTAACAACTATAAAGTAGCTCACGGTAACTAAGCATCTATAAGCGTAATCAAATGCATAGTCAACGATAAGATCATGCCAATGTCAATGAAACAGTTCATCAATACAAGCATGGAGTTAGCATATCATATACCATCTATGTGTTGCAAAACAAGATTCATAGCACAGGAAGACACATGAGGAGGCAATGCATCAAAGAACTCTTAGGAACATTTGATCCATCAAGAAATTAATATCCATAGCATCACAGCATAAATATTAATCCAATCCAATAGTGGAAAATAACTATTACTCCTTGTATTTATTAGAAGAGCACAAGTCTTCTCAAAACAATATGTCCCAAAAATAATTCCCAAGCTAAAAGTCCTTTACAATGTGCCATGAGGGTATATTTATAGAATGAGGGTGAAATTTGGTCTACTCTTGACTCTTGGACTTCCTCATGACCTTTCAACTATGTCACGACCTTTAGACCTCCTTATGACTCTTCACATTATATAATTGTCCTATTCTATTCTAATTTGATAATTACACAAAATGAGAAAGATATATCCTATCAACTTGACAATAGAAAGTTCTGGAATGTCTAGGTGGAGTTGTTCCACTAAGTAAGTGTGCCAAAGCTTGTAGTCAGTTGATATGGGGGCGATCTATGGTTGGTCCTCATCATGTTTGTGCAGGCAATCGAGGGCATCAGGTATGAGGGTGATCCTTTTGGCATTCACTTGATTGGATAAGGTCACCATCTTTTTATAAATTCTCACTTGTTCAACCACGTACCACGTGATATTCTCCTTTGTAACTAGTAGGTTGTCTAGCAGGAAACCTTCCTGTATGTGAAAGAAAATTCTTGAACTTCCTGTGAGATGTCTTCCTGCATCGTCAGCTGCCCAATTTCCCCGATCGATGGAATCCCATGGTTCTTGAGCATTGATTCCAAACCACTAAAAAAGTTCCTATATGAAGCCAACATTCTAGCTTCATAGTTGGCTAGTTTTTCTTTTGATTGGATCTTGATGCATAGCTGGATTTTGGCATTTTGCATGGTGATCCAATCCTTCTTCAGGAGTACTGTCGGTGCTCTTAGATACTTGGTGGACCACTCATGTATGTTATCCAGAGCTACAAAAACTTCCTTTAGCATAGCATACCTCTCTTTTGTATGGGTTTGTATGGCCAATATTGGAGCTACCGTATGATATAGATTTGGCATTTCTTCATAGACCATCTCCATGGCTTCACTGAGAGTTTTGGCCACATCCTTGACTGCAACCTATAGTTCCTTTGTACTATAGTGCATTAAGCAGAGGGTTGAATTTTCTTCTTCTACCTTATTTCTATCTTGTTCTTCTTTACTGACCTTCTGCTTTGATGCATAAAGCCTATATTGGAGTTCCATGATTTGTTTGGTCATCCTAGCAACATTTTGTTCAGTCACGATTACAAATTCAGTCCCGGTCGAGGTGATCATATCAGGGTTAATTGTAGTGTCCAGAATAATTTCTTTCGTTGTGGTCACAATAGGGGTTCTGTAGGGTTTCTAGCATAACACTTTCTGCTCTCCTGCATGATCTTGAAGCTAACCTGATCAAAGGTGAGCTTGGGGAGATCCCACACTTCCTCTTCTTCTTCTTTAGGAATGCCCAGCTATTGGAGAGGAAGATGTCCTCCGGTGAGGGGAGTAGATGGGGGAACATCCAATAGAGACAACTCAACTTTCTCAGGTGCTTGTTGAGTTTCCTTATTGGTTTCTCCCTGGTCCTTATTTCTCCTTTCCTCCTCTTCTTTCTTCCTCTACTCTTCCTCTATCCATTTATTCTCTTTCTCTTGCTTCATCTTAAGTTCCTCGGCTTTCCTGAGCCTTTCTTCCTGTTACTTCAGCTCTTGCTCTCATTTCTTCCTCTCTTCTTCTTCCTTGGCCCTCTACTCTTTATGTTCTTTTAACCACTTTTATTCTCGTTGCTTCTTTCTTCCTTCCTCTTCTTGTCACTTCCTCTTCTCGAGTTTGTCTTGGTCACCTAAATATTGTGATTGTTTGAGCTCTTCCTCTCTTTTCCTCTTGAGCTCTTTCTTTTTATTTTCCAGGGTTGCATTGCTTTGTTCTAGCATTTCATTATCCTCTCCTTCTTCCTAGTCACTTGGGGAATCCTCTACCTCTCTCTCCTTTTTCTTGAGTTTCTTGATGGCCTTCTGCTTCTCTTGCTTCCTCTTTAGAGTGGGTGACCTCTCCCGTAGGCTCACATTCTCCTAAGAGTGTTCAAGTTGCTCATCAGCTCTTACTTGCTACTTGCTAGGGTTGAGATCCTTGGTGGCATTGTACCAGTTCCTAATTCCATCTTCATGGTCTTGCCTATAATGTGGGTATACCAATTAAATTTAGCGCTCTTGTAATGAGAAACTATGACCTTCTCGGGATCATATGTATGATGTTTCAAGGTCATGAAACGACACCCTTTTAATGCCTCAACCTCTACCTACACTTCCTTGAAGTTTCTACCACGTAGGTCCCGATGACAAGAGGGGAAGATGGCCATGGTTTCTTCTTCCCCTTGTTCAGTGTTTTCAAGAAGCCCTATGTCATCTGATAACATACTTCTTGCATGAGCACCTTAGCTATGGAAAACTGAGGAAATGCATGCAAGGCTTATAAGAACCAAAAACTCTAACAAATGTCCCCTCCTAGATCAGGAACCGATGTGCCTCCTTGGCGATGGTTTCCATGGCCCTCTTTGACATACAAGGTGGTTCTTCCCTGAAACATCTTTGACATAGTGGAGCAATACATAACTCATAAATAGTATCAAACATACCCTTATAACCGATGTCCAAAAAGATATTGTAATGGTGGTGTATTGGGATAGCTACGGACATGTTCCAATTGTATCTGTAGTTGTCAAACTGACACCTTGCACAAACTGGGTCTAGTAAGTATGAGGCCATGTAGAACTCTCATGGATGGTCTGGGTTCAAATGCTTAGCTGCAATTATATTCGTTCTTAGGGCCGACACAAGAATGTTGGACCAGTTGAAGACTATACCTCAGGTACAGACAATGCACATGATGGGGACCCATGTCCCATGGAACATGTCACAATCTGCTCTCCCATACAAATGGTTCATCATGGCAGAAATCATCTGATAGACCTTTCTTAATTTGGCTGTATTATAAATTTGATCGGTTCTAACCCAGAACTTATACAAGTCTTGCCACTATTCTCTGAAAATATCCTCGGTAGGAGTCACAAAATTGGAGAGCCACTGGGTGTTGAAGAATTCCTCCTTCTCAGGCAATTTGTAGTATGCAGTAATATCTATCGAGGCGATAGATGCAAGCGGTGTGCCAATGTGATCCCTCACTGTCCATGAATCCATGTTTGTACTCTGTATGATCCAATCAATTGTCTCAACACGCGAGAACAATGGAGGATGTGATGCCACCTTGTGAAGCTTCAACCTCTTAACATTTATGTACATAAGGAAATCCTCCTAGCTCTCTAGAATATATAGTTTGGCGAACTCTACATAAATATCATTCCAGGAGAGCTTGGTGATTTGTTGATATTGCAAGTTACGTCCTCATAGATGGGGGGTGCTTTATCCTAGTAGACTTTCTGTGAATTGCTTCCAAAGATCTTGCGACCAAATTTTGCAACCAAAGGTGCCATCTCATCTTCGAAGGAGGAGATGGTGATGCACTTGAGATCACGGCACCTAGAATATCGAATAAATAGTCCCGCGATGAGAGAGATGGCATGAAAATAAACCTTAGTGACAAATACAAGTTATAGTTTTCAAAACCTAAAAGAAGGCCTTTTGGAAGGTTGCGAGGTCGCAAGGGTGAGAAGGTCGTGTGGGTCGCATGGCTTAGGGTGCGACCTACTGACTTGGAAAGCTAGAAGTGAGGTCGTGGGGTTGGTCAGGTTGTGGATATCATGAGGTCTCAAGGTCGGACAGGTTGCGAGGTCACGGAGGTCACGAGGTCGCGTCGGTTTTCTTATCGTGATTTTAGGTCTTGTGACCTACGTCTTTAAGTGATTTTGAGGGGTAGAACATAACTTATGAGAGGTCCTTGGGGCTTCTCAGGGGTAGATGGCTTGGTATTCAAGGATAGTAGGTCAGCCTGGGACAATAATGGGCATGGAAAACACTCGGGGATGCTCATGAATTCAAACAATAACTTAGCAAGAGTTTGTAGTTGAAATGAGGCTAAATCATGGATAAAAACCCTCCTAGTCGGGAATTCACAAGGTTAAGGCAGAAGAGGAATACAAATGGTGAAAGGAAATGATTACCAAGAAGGGGAAAATTCACCTACCTATTAGGGTCATGCGCCTTATCCAATCGTCGATCTTCCTCGTTCTTCGTGCAATCAACTTGAGTTGTTCAAATGATCGATCGAGGCCAATATTTATAAGATTGGTCACACATGTTGGGGTTGCATGGGTCACATTGCCTGAGTTAGGGGTGTATGCGACCCTTGCAACCTTGCGATATAGTGACCTCTATTGGTCATTAACTCACATAGGTCGCAGGGTCGCAGCTGTGGACCTTTGGCACCTTTGTAACCTGGTGACCTCGTGGGGTCGCTAGGTCGTAAAGGTCATTAGGTTTCATTTTCGTGGTGGTGAGATCTTTGCAACCTTGCGACCCAATGACTTGTTGGGTAGTAGAAGTCACACCAATCACACAAATCACACAGTATACTAGATTTTTCCTTGTGACTTTTTCAACTTAGTGACTTAGTGAGGTCGCATAGTCACACATGTCGCATAAGGGGAAATAAGTCGCAATATTGTATTGCGACTCGGTGACTAGACTTGAACATGAACTTTGGTTAGGTTGCAGGATTGCAATTTCATCTTATGAGGTAGAGACTCTGAATTTTGAAACTTTTTCAGGGTTTCTAGGCTTCTGAATAGACTCTGAGGATGGGTGGCATCTATGGTAATGGTAAAGGGACTTCGGAATTTTGAAGGTTTAGAAATTTTGGAGTGGTTGTTGCAACAGCTACAACAGTTGGTGATTCACTGGTAGGACTCTAGGATCTCAGGATGCCCATGACCTTAGGTAAGGCAGACCTCGAAGATTGTTGTCCCTTAGAGCTACAGGACCTATTGATGCTTTCGATTCTCTCCTTAATATTGATCAGTGATCCCAAGTTGCTAAGACTGGGCCTTTTAACACGCGCAGGATAAGACCATCTTTGTTGGTTTGACGTGGAGTCGTCGAAATAATAATATTATCTTTAAGGATTTTCTAATAGTATCTACGCAACTTTGGTGTTGTTCTACTTCCATTGAGCCTATGTAGTACCCTGGCGGAGTCACTATCTAGAAATCAAAAACGTTGCTCCGCTACTAGCGAGCTTGGACAATACCCCGGCGAATTCTTTGCATCAGCTCTCCATGCATGCATCCGTTCTCAATCTGTTTTCCCTTATTAGTTAATTGGTGTTCTCATTGGTACTTATTTAGTTGTTCTTATTTTCACTTATTCGTATCGTTGTTGTAAGCCTGGGCAGACGAGGGATCCCTACTTATTTAACTTGCAAGAGAGGTTGTTTCTGGTTTTTTAGAGACCTTATTGTTTTCCCGAAATATATATATCTATGCTCAAAAGTTTTATTTTCCTCCACCTTCAAACCAACAGGTAAACCACAATGTCCCAAAATTCCAGCCAAGTCAGCAGCTGGGATAAGCTAGTGAAAGATAGGAGACCGTGGATTACATCGATTTCCCCACTACAACAAGTTTCAATACTCTATTTTGGTCGCGACTTAATGTTCGGTCAAAAGGTAGTTCCAGGGAGAACCTGTCTAATTCAAAGTGCAAGAGATAACTCGACCTCATAATGACATCCCAAATGCTTTTATCAAGGCAAAACAAACTTCAAAACAAAAGTTGAACGTAAAGAAAATTGACAGAAAAGAAAGATCAGAATGAAATTATAGTACAAGTTGTGTGAGCAGCCACGAGAGCTACTAGGGAAGTAGAACTTGAGATCTTGGCCATTGACGGGAAGGTGTTCCACCCTCCCTCATAAATTTTTCAACATATAGGTGTGCTAGCCAATTTTCTCTTTCACTTAGAAAGGACTGATCCACAAGGTTTGGAACTTGGCGTGTTTTCCCTTGTCCTCGTGGGCCCTGCCCCATCTAAGAACCAGGTCCCCCACACTGAATTTTTTGGTCCCTACTGATTTCTTGTCAAACCATCTTTTAATTTGACTTTGGTGAATGGAAAATTTGTCTCTAGCCTTTTGTCTCTCCTATTCGAGTTTAAGGAGTTTGTTGATGCAGTTTTGAATGGTAGGGCAAGGGGAGCTTTGTGATTCTTGTGACAATTGGAGAGTGGAGAGGTAGAGGTTTAGCGATAGGATAGCTTCTTTCCCTTAAATCAAAAAATAGGGAGATGTTCTGACAGATGGTTTAGGTGTAACCCGGTCGGCCCACAAGGCATCATTGAGGGCATTGTGCTAATTTATCTAGTGCTATAGCAAGGTCTTCTTGAGGATACGGATGAGGTTTTTATTGGTGGATTTTTCCAGGCCATTCCCCTGAGGGTAGTAGTTAGTCGAGTGTTTTAAAACAATGTTGTTCTCCAAAGAAAAATCATATAGTTTCAAAGATGATAAATACATAGCATTATCAAACACAAGTGAGGTTGGAACACCAAACCTAGTCATGATGTATTGATTGAAAAAATATATTACCTCCTCGTCGTTGATTTTCCACAATGGAATTGCTTCAACCTCCCTAGGGAAATAGTCAGTGGGCATGAGTATATACTTGTGTTTCCATGATGAGATTGGCACGATTTCCCCAATAATATATAGTCCCCATTGTTGAAAAGGTTCTTCCACTGCTATGGACTGGAGAAGAGTATTCGATCGAGTTTGTCTTCCTGCATGCTTTTGATAGATGGGGCATTTCCGAGCATAGGCATGCACATATTTGAAAAGCATGGGATAGTAGAATCCTACCCTCATGGTCTTATAGGCAGTGGTGTTTCCGACATAGTGGCCCCCTGTCAGTCCATCATGTAACTCCTTCAACACCTGTTGGGCTTCGTCATATTCCAAACACCTGAGTAGCACACCGTGGTGGTGTTTGCGAAACAGATTACCTTGTACCATTTGGTAGGATGTGGCTTTGAGCCTAACTGCACTCTTCTATTCTTCGAACAAGGTAGGAGGTAAATTTCCTTGCTCTAGGTACTTCTTTATGTCAGAGTACCATGGAAAGGGATCATGAGTGTTGGGGAGTTCATTTTGATACATTTAGATCTCATGATCCCAAACTTTTGACTCTTTGTTTTGTTGGTCTGCGGCTTTAGCAGTGAATTTTCATAATACATGCCCTTTAACTGTATGCGTAGGGTTGAAATCCAAATCATATTCTTGGAGGAAATTCATCAAGTTGGCTCTTCTCTCCCCCAATTCTTGCTAGATGAAAAGTGACCTGACAGCAGGGTGTGGCACAAACATTGTGACACGGTTCTTTAGAATGTATGGTCTGGAATGTTTCACCTCTTTGTAGACCACATATTCCTACTTATCTATATCGGGGTAGTTGAGTTATGTGCCTTACAGTCTCATACTCATAAAGTATATGGGAAGCTCATCATTGTTTCCATCTTTGTGTGTGAGAATGATGTCTAACAACGAATCTGAGGCGAAAGTGTATAGGATGAAGTCCTTGTTGAAATAGGGGCTATAGAGGGAAGAAGCTTCAACAATAGATTTCTTGATATGATCGAAAGCTTCCTTTTCTTCTTGGTTCCACTTAAACACTGAATCATTCTTTGTCATACTCTACAAAGCCTTACCAATCTAGGCAATATCTTAAATAAACTTGTGAAGGAAATTGATTTTACTAAGGAAAGATTTCATACCTCTTTGCTACTAGGAAGAGGAATTTGCGTTGTAGCTTTCAAGCAGTCAGGATCAACGGTGATTTTGTCCTTGGTAATGATATGTCCAAGCAGATTTCCCTTAGATACCATGAATATTCTCTTCTTGGGTTTAAATGAGATCCCATACTTCTGGCACCATTCAAATATTTGTTTGAGATGGTGAAGGTGGTTGAATCTATTCCTTAAAAAGACAGTGACATCATCTAAATAAAAATCAACACTTTGACCCATCAAACCCCTGAAATCGATGTCCATTGCTCTTTGGAATGTTGCAATGGCATTGATAAGGCTGAAAATCATATGTTTCCCTAGCATTGGTAAGCCCGAAAGGAAATTTTCTTCTTCCCCTTGTTCAGTGTTCAGTGTTTTCGATAAGCATTGTGTCATCTGATGATGTACTTCCTGCATGAGCACCTTATCTGTGGTGAACCGAGGAAGTTCATGCGGGGTCTTATAGGAACCAAAAACTCTAATGAAATGTCCCCTCCTAGATCAGGAACCCATATGCCACCTTGATGATGGTTTCCATGGCCCTCTTTGACATATAAGGTGGTTCTTTCCCGAAAATACAATGATATAGTGGAGCAATAAATAAATAAGAAATAGTATCAATCACACCCTTATAGTCAATGTCCCAAAATATCTTATAATGGTGGTGCATCGACCTAGCTGTAGACGTGTTCCAATTGTAGCTCCAGTTGTCGAACTGGCACCTTGCACAAACTACGTCTACTAAGTATGAGGCCATATAGAACTTTGATGATTGGTCTGGGTCTGGATACTTAGCTGCATTTATATTCGTTCTTAGGGCTAACACAAGAATGTTGGACCAGTTGAAGACTGTACCTCAGGTAGCGAAAACATACATGATGGGGACCCATGTCCCATGGAACACGTCACAATCTGCTCTCCTGTACAAATGGTTCACCATGGCAAAAATAAATTGATATACCTTTCTTAATCCATTCATCCTGTAAATTTGGTCAGTTCTAACTTGAAACTTGAATGGGTCTTGCCACCATTCTCTGAGAATATCCTTGGTAGGAGTCACAAACCTGGAGAGCCACCATGTGTTTAATAATTCCTCCTTCTCGGGCAATCTATAGTATGCAGCAATATATGTGGAGGTGATAGCTGCGAGCGGTGCGCCATTGTGATCCCTCACCAGCCATGAATTCATTTTTGTGCTCTATATGATCCAATCAGTTGTCTCGACACATCGGAACGCTGGAGATGTGATTCCACCTTGTGAAGCTTCGACCTCTTAACATATATGTACACTGAGAAATCCTCTTGGTTCCTTAGAATATCTAGTTTGGCAAACTCTGCATAAATATCATACCAGAAGAGCTTGGTGCTTTTTTTGATATTGCAAGTTATGTCCCCGTAGATGGGGGGGTGATTCATCTTGGTAGACTTCCTGTGAACTGCTTCCAGAGCTCTTGCGGGTGGATTTTGCAATCAGAGGTGCCATCTCGTCTTTGAAGGAGGATATGGAGATGCAATCGAGATCTACATCACCTTAAATATCGAATAAATAGTCCCAAGATGAGAGAGGCGACATGAAAATAAACCTTAACGAAAAATATAAACTATAGTTTTCGAAGCCCAGAAGAAGGCCTTTTGGCAGTTCGCGAGGTTGTAGGGGTGAGGAGGTCGCATGGCTTAAGGTGCGACCTACCAACTTGACAAGCTAGAAGTGAGGTCACGATGTCGGTGAGGTCACAGAGGTAACAAGATCGTAGGGTCACTCAGGTTGTGTTGTTTTTCTTATCACAATTTTAGGTCATGTGACCTGTCTTTAGGCAATTTTGAGGGGCGGAACGTGACTTTGGAGAGGTCCTTGGGGCTTCCCAGGGGTATATGGCTTGGTATTTAGGGATAGTAGGTTTGTCTGGGACAAGAATGGGCATGAAAAACACTTAGGGAAGCTCATGAATACAAACAATAACTCAGCAAGGGTTTGTAGTTGAAATGAGGCCAAATCGTGGATAAAAACCCTCCTAGTCGAGAATACGTAGAGTTGGGGCAGAAGAGGAAGACAAATGGAAAAAGGAAATGATTACCGGGAAGGGTAAAAGTCACCTACCTTTCAAGGTCATGCACCTTATCCAGTTGCCAAGCTTCCATGTTCTTCATGCGACCAAGGTGAGTTGTGCAAATAATTAGTCGGGGCCGATATTTATAAGTTTGGTCGTACATGTGGGGGGTCGTAGAGGTTGTGCTGCTTGAGTTAGGGTTGTATGAAACCCTTGTGACCTTGTGACCTAGTGACATCAAGGGGTCGCTAAGTTGCATAGGTCGCAGGGTCGCAACTGTGGGCCTATTGCACCTTTGCGACCCAGTGACCTCAAGGGGTCGCTAAGTTGCATAGGTCGCAGGGTTGCAACTATGGGCCTATGGCACCTTTGTGAGCTCGTGGCGTCGCTAGGTCGTAGAAGTCACTAGGTTGCATTTTGTGGTGGTGAGACCTTTGCGACCTTGCGACCCCACGACTTGTTGGGTCGCACAGATCGCACAATATACTAGATTTTTCCTTGCGACTTTTACAACTTAATGACATAGTGAGGTCACATAGTCGCACGGGTCACATAAGAAGAAATAATTCGCAATATTGTATTGCAACTTGGAAACTAGACTTAAACATGAACTTTGGTTAGGTCGGAGGATTGCAATTTCGACTTATGAGGCAAAGACTCAGGATTTTGAAACTTTCTGGGGTTTCTGGGATTTCGAATAGACTCTGAGGATGGGCGACATCTACAAAAATGGTAAAGGGGCTCCGAAATTTTGAAGGGTTAGAAATTTTGGAGGGAATGTTGCAGCTAAAACAATAATATATAACAATATTATTTTTATGGCTTGCCATAAGTGACAATGGATCAACGATAGTAAAGATAATGTAATTTTCTTTTGTCTATCAAAATTAAAGAAAATAAACCTATTGCATGTTTATCGCTACTCCAAGACAAATGTTTGGAAGAGTTATCAACAAACTTACAAATTAGATAGGTATAGCTAACAAAACACAACTATGGAACATATGAGAAAAAAATAAAGCATTAAACATAAAGATGAAATAACAAGGGATTTTTGCATGCATTAGTCCTCATAAGGAGTAGCAGGGGCCAGATCCTGTGTGCTTGGACCTATTGAGGAATGTCTCCAACATTGAAGATGCCTCTCAATGTGAGTCAGTGGAGCATCCAAGCTGACAAGACAAGAGTGCTAGTTTTTTGGATCAATTAGATGTTGTTGAGGCAGGATATTATTTCGTTATAGTCCTCTTATTTTTCTTTGATAACATAACCCAACATTATTTTCATTTTCCAATTAAGATTTATGGAGTGGAAATACTAGTTCCTGCGACCTATAATATGGGAAGGATTCCTTATCCAGTCATAAAATTATGCCTGAATCTCTTTTAGAATGGTCATTCTAGTTGTTTCCAACCCATGCTTCAAGTTGATGAATTTCGTCATATTTTAGGAGGGGTAGCTAAAAAGTAAATTGTTTTGCAAATTTGGCCTAGCTCGTAGCTCTAGGTATGCATGTCGAACCTCAGCCAGCAAAAATTCACCTCATGTGCATTCGTTGCTACTACATGGCTCTAAGGGAGAGATAGAATCCATTAAGAGATGATTCAGGATATAAGTGCACGTCAAGGGAATGAGAACCAGAGGGAGGCCAACGCATACCTAATAAAAGGGAAATATTTACGGGTGGATAGGACAAGGACATTGAATAACAACGATGAACAAGATACTCCATGAGGTAATAAAGGGTCTTCCTAGGCTTGAGAGGGGCCAAAAAATCTCATTCCAAGGGACCATTGGTAGGTGTCTCTGCCAAACTGAACAAAACTATACTCTTGGACCAAATTGTCAAGGCCTCATTATGTAGAAACAATAACAACAATAAATGATAGAATTTGGTGAATTTTCCAACATGCCTAGTTTGTGCTCATTCTAGAAATTCCTCGGTAGAGTCTTTGCGTCATCCCTCTTGCCAATTGATGCTTAGACCCTCAACATGCACCCTCATAATCGTGAGAAAGTTGTAGAGTATCCAACTAGTAATGAAGAGAGGAAGTTGGAAAGTCAGGCCAAGAGGTCCTAGACGTTCCTTCATAGGAGTGCCACAAAAATAAAATATGGGAAGGAAAAATCCCATAAGCAGCCTGGAGATACAACAAAGGCTCCATAAAATTATCGAGTAACTCCAATAATGCTAGGAATACATGGAGATCACATGGTTGACATATTAATTTATTGGTTCATCATAACTCGTAACATGTGATTGCATGGGGGGAGTTAGCCATGCCACCCCCTCTTTAATGCCTAGGGAAGCATTGGGGTGGTGGACCTTCTCCCCTCCCTCTACATGCATGTTATCCAAAACCCCCATCAATGTAAATATGAATCATTATATA
>APFE030331745.1:133280-145416 GCA_000404065.3 Pinus taeda | reverse complement strand
TTTCTTACTTTTTTAATTGATCTCACATTATGTTTTATTATTATCATTATTTTTATTAATGCTTCATTTTAAGGGCATTACAACATAGCCCCATATTGGGTTGTAAAGCACCTCTCGGAGCAATGATCAAACTTTTAAATTGTGTTATCAACATCGTGATAACAACATAAAAAAATGGTTAGATCATCAATATGAAACATTATATTTTATAATATTAAGCATTTAGGGAATGGAGATGTGAAGGGAGTGATCTTTTTCCCAAGATGAAACAAAGATTTGTCTTATGCTTGTGGTGTGGGGTCCCTTTCTAATAATCTTGTAGAAGCATATGCATTGTTTCAAGTCCTAATGGTAGCAACAGATCGACACATCTCTTCCCTGATAGTGATTGGTGATTCAAAACTTATCATCTATTTTTTAGTAGTTGATTTTCTCCCTCATGACACCATGTTGGAGAATTTCATCAAGAAGATCAAAGTCATCATTCCCTTTTTTACTTTTGTAATTATTTATCATATTCTGAGGGCCAACAACCAAACTGTAAGTGTAATGGATAGTCAAGGAGTACAATTGAAGCTAAGAGAACTTACAGTATATGGGCAAGTTTCATTTTTCCCTCACCCTCAATAAGTCTATGTGTACTATAGTAAATAAAGATCTATAAAGGCCCATATGTCTCCCCTTAAACCTCGATATCTCACAGTTATTCAAGATGCAAACCATGCAAGAGAATTGATGTTGAGCTAATACTAGTTGAGCCAGTATGTCGTCTTCAAAACCCACAGTTTTGAAGATGGCCAAAAGGTGCTTCCTATAACCCAATTAAGGTAAATTTATCCCCTTCTTAATACTCATTAAAAATCGAGTGAGAGGATCCATACGTGTAATACAAAACCACCAAGTGCAATACTCTTCCATTTAATATATGTAAGCCCCAAACTTAGGGAAATACCACAACAGCCCAAGACTATAAATATAGTCTTACAATCATGACTATGGAGCAGAGGTCCTATAGCGCAGAGTCACTTATATTTCTATAATGCAAGCCTCGGTCTCTGGCTCGTACTCTTTCCTCTTATTCACAAAGATTCTTCTAATTCACAAGTGACCAAAGGTTATGACCTTGGTCTCTAACCCTTTCTATTATGTGCCACTCCTTTATCTGCTCGAGAAAAATATTTTTAGACACGCAAGCTTCCTCTTTTGGTCTCATCCACCAATGAAATAACATTATGTCCTTTCCCTCACACGTCATCCCATCCCATGCAATATTTCACACAATGGACTCCCCATTAATTCTTATTCTTGAACCCATCAATTGTTGTCCCCGGACCTTATAAAAAGCACACACATATGGAAGGCTGGAGTGGGAGGGGTCATTTACAACCCTAAAGGAGAAACAATGTTGAAATTTGCTTGGGGACTAGGTTGGACAACAAAAAACCAAGCATAAGCCTTAGCATTATGGCAAGGGCTAAGGATAGCCATGACAAAAGGGATGCAACAGATCATTATTTTTTTACAATTGATGATAACAATCCAAATATTCCATCAACCTAAGAGATCTCTCAGGAACAATCAGGCTTCATTAATCACAATAATATGGTTGCAGATCCAAAAATTTGATTTCATTATCTTTTATCACATAAAAAGAGAAAATAACTCAATAATCGATGAGCAGGCCAATGAGGGAGCGAGACTAGGGGAAGGATACATCTCCCAAGATCATAATGCCACCACCATAATCCATATTCCATAAATATTAAAGGGTTGTCAATTAGCAGTGTAAGGCTAATTAAAAGCATGACCAAGTGGATCACCTAGATCGTCAACATATTAATGAAATGCACTAATCACAAATTATTGATAAGATAGATGGATTTATTGTAGAGAAGGAATTTTTGTTGGGAAGAGTCCCCTAGGTGGGGAAGCAAGAGGAAGAAAACCATGCCAAATGACAGATAGAGGTTAAAGCCAAGTAATATTAAATTGACGATGATGGATAGGCAAGCCAAAATCCAATTATTATTAAACCTCCCCAGTACAACCATTACTGGAATTTGGATGAAGGACTTTGTGTAGGGATATAGTGGATTGATGATGTAGATGTTGGAGAAAGGAACTATATTCAAAGTCATGTATGTATATGTGAAGGGAAAAGTCTCTTGACATTTTAAAAGATGGGTTTTATCTCTAAAATTCTCAATGTTTCATGTTAAAGCCCCCAGTAACTAATAACATGGCCTCTCCCTGTCAAGAGAACAGTGGTAATGCAGAAAGTTTCATTTGTTATCCATGTTGGATGAAATTTCATCCATGGTGTTGAAGCTTGGAGAACATATTACTATGGAAGCACGGTCACACTTCACCTAGTTCAACCAGCAAATGGAAGACTTGCGAAAATAAATGGAGTGTCTTCAGCTCATGGTGGAGAACCTAGCAAAGAAAGTGCATAATCTAAACCTTAAGGTGGATGGTATCTAAGTTACAGTGGAAACAATGATTTTTGGAGTATTAAAAGAATTTTATAGCCTCTCGCCCACCCCCCACCCCTGCAAGCACTTATGAAGAAAAACACCCAAACAACCTCAAGGACGAGACTCTAGTAGTCCCCTCTCTGCACTGGACAAAAGCGGCGATGTTTGAGCAACTTGTTGGTGAACAAGAGGAAATGGAAGCAAGTTGTTAGGTAGTTTAGTTATGTTTCGAATGTTATGTATTTTTGCTAAATACTGTGGAGTCTTTTGGCGAATATATAGAATAAATTATGTAAGAAATTTTTCATGTAAAAGACCAGGTGGACATAAAATGTTTAGTGAACAATTATGGTCAATAACTGAAGAAGAATTACCTATCTATGTAAGGGTTTTGCCATGTATCATATATGAATCAATATAATCTAATCATTTCTTTAAAAAAAATGTTGCACGCCCCTTTTAACCCTGGGAGGAGTCAGCAGTACTCGCAAGCCCCTTTGTCAGTTTCGCTCTCCAATGAAAGAGCCCTACATCACGCCGATGTTTAACAAGTTGGTTAGTCTTCCACGTCAACCCAAAGAGTAGTCTGTCTGACACTTCCCTATGTTACACGTTGTTTGAACTCCCAGGAGATAGACTCTAGGAGACAGAAATATTTCATGTCTTTGTCCTTTGACGGACTTCCAATGTTTTGTAAACACGTCACCCCGCAAGCTTCCAACTCATCCTCACAGATTCGTCTATATCATTCTGACGCTTTACACATCAACATGTTTCCACATCTTCCCAACGTTGTTTGTTGATGAGAATTTTCTGACATAACCTTCAATTCAGTTTCCCAAACATTTTCAATTGAAGTACTCATGTCTACCTTTGAAAAAACTAAGTCTTCTTCTCTTCCTTCATCATTCTCTAGGACATTGTTGCATTGGTCCTACACAGGAATTGCTCTAGACTTCCATGCACTCTTCTATGTGGCTTCCTTCCAGCCATCTATAGTCTCCATGCTTCCACTACTCCTCCCCTACAAAACTCTGATTAAATTGGATCGTTGATCCATCTTTTTGATCAATGATCAATAGTTGATATTCACCAATGACAAAAGGCTTTTGGACTAGTACACACTCTTGTGTTACTTCCCTCGGCACTCTCCCTCCTGAGCTTCACTGTAGCATGCCTGCAATGTTCTCACCTATCACAAACACCAAAATTTATCCTCATAATTATAATATGGTTACTAATAATGAATAGAGGCTCGACTAATATTAGAAACAAAGGATTTCCTCTCATTAATCTCTAATTTTACAATGATTACATATAGGCCTATGAACCTTATTTATAATGAATTCGCCCTTCTTGACCTCGTGGCCATAACTGACCTCAAATCCTTCTTATTCTCCTCTACTTTTGGTTGTTCTTTTTAATGTATTTTAGGTTACAAAAATATACCAAATGACACTAAACTAGAATTAGTTCATACCCAAAATTCACTCAACTAATAAACTCTTAAGAATCCTCTAGATCCGGAAATCCTCTCAAGAAATCTATCTTATCCTAAGATCTCTCTAACTCACTCAAACTCCCAAGACTTATTCTTCGAAGAAGATCTCATTCCATATCAATTACATCAATATTACAATCTTTAATGAATTTATAAAAACTTAGAAAATTACAAATAATTGATAATTAGGGAACCAACTCCCTTAATAAATGAAAGACCCCTAGGTCGTAGTCAAAGGTATTTGACTTGGAGGTTGGATGCTCGTACATCATACTCCCAAGGTGAAAAATATCATTGGTCTCCTAACCATGTTCTTCCATAGACTGATTGAAATCCTCCTCGATCTCAAACTTTATGTTGTGACTATTTTGTTGCAATGTGTTCTTTTCCTTCCCATTGTATTGTCTATTGCACATTTTCTTTTGCGGGATCCCATTTCTTGTTTTTCTACCTTCTCATAATTTTGTTGATACAATACCTCTCAGTCCATGGCAACTTATTATTGATTGTGCTTTACATTCTATGGAAACTCCATCTAGTTGCCTCCTTCGTAAATCTCCATGCCCCGTCAAGTCTAATGTCAAGCTCTGTCTTCTGTTGGTATATTCTGTTTATGTTATTTGTTTGTTTTCTAATTCCACAAGAAATTTGTATGGCTATTTTCATTTCTAGCTCTTTATACTTCTGCTCATTTTCAACAAAATTGTGCATCCAACACTGCATACCCTTAAGCCACAATTTTAGATTGTCTGCCTTCTCTAACAAACTCATATTTTGTATCTTGCTAAAATGACAAATTTTCCATAAAAAAATTATACTCCCAAGGTGAAAAATATTCATGGTCTCTTAACCATGTGCTTCCATAGACTGATTAAAATCCTCCTAGATCGCAGACTTTGTGTTGTAATTGTTAAGCTACCTTGTTGCAATATGTTCTTTCTCTTCCATCCCATGTATTGTCTGTTTCATGTTCTCTTTTCCAAGATCCAATTTCTTTTTTTGTTGCCTACTCATAATCCTGCTAATATAATCCTTCTCAGTCCATGACAACTTATTGTTGATTGCACTTTCTATTCTATGGAAACTCCATTTGGTTTCCTCCTTCATCAATCTCCATACTCCATCAAGTCCATTGTCAAGCTCTATATTTTGTCAATATACTTCATTTATGCTATTTGTTTGTTGTTGACTTCGACAGGAAATTTGTATGGCTACTATCATTTCTAGCTCTTTATACTTATGCTCATTTTCAACAAAATTGTGCATCCAACGCTACATACCCTTAAGCTGCAATTTTAGATTATTTGCCTACTCCAACAAACTCACATTTTGCATCTTTCTAAAATGACATATTTTCATAAACAATTTATACTCCCAAGGTGAAAAATATTCATGGTCTCGTGACCATGTGCTTCCATAGACTAATTAAAATCCTCTTGGATATCGAATTTTATGTTTTAATTCTTTTGTTGCCTTACTGCAATATGGTGGGGCAATGTCACATTAGATATGGAAGGGTTTCTATTCATTGAGGTTTATGTAGTCCACCTTTTGTACTTCTTTATGGTGGAGAGGCTTATCAAATCTTAAATCAAAATGGGAGAGTTGATGATGTTTCTTCCTAGGATAAATAAGAGTGGATGCTAGTTTTTCTCATGCTTTCCTCCTCAGACATCATCATCTGGATTTTTCATCTAGGCTTACTCAACATTATATTTACGAGTCCTGGAAATCATAAAATGTAAGTATTTACACTCTTAGAGGCTATTAGGAGGCTTGAAATCACTCTCAGCTCTGTCCTACTCAATTTTTGGGGGTACATTTCTCAACAACGCCTTGCATTCCTGTATTTTTATTCATGGCACTTTATGTGTCTTTATGCTCATATTGCATGGGCATATGCTTTTACAAATTTGTTCTGAGGTCTCGGGCTAGGCTATTTAAAATTTGTTGAGAAACCAAGATGCTTGTATATTATAGGAAATTTCTCTTAACTTGATAATCAAATGTGAATTCTTGTTGGCTTCTTATTAAATTTATATTCTCTTCGTCAAGCAATTGCCAAAATGTACAAAACATGAAGATAACAAGAGATAAAGAACACAAGAAATTAGGCCCCAAGTGAGGGAAAAAACCCCACAAGGGGGAAAACCTAAGAAAATCCTCTTCTTTATAGAACTAGATCAAAGTGAGATATCCAAGAACCAAGACCAAGATCAAGACTTCAACAAAGACCCAAGTCAACCCTCCTCCAATCCATCTCCAACTAGTCATAGTCAACAAAAGTTAATGTTGGTCAAATCTTTGAATTTTGGTCAATCCCTAAAATTTTGGCCTTGTAACAGCCTCAGGGAACTACAAAAATAACTCACGTGTGTGAATATAATTAGGGCATAATTTAATTTGTCTTCTCTCTCTTTTTACCTCCTTCTCTCTCCTTTGAGTTTGTTGGTTTTTCTTCTTGCTTTGGACCAATAATCGATGTGAATGATGAGTGTTCAAATGAGGTTGAGCTGCCTTGTATTTATACATGTCCAGGAGGTCAAATAGTTGACTCTTCTAGCTATACTTGTTGAGGAGCACATACTTGTTCTATGGAGGACATTTTGACTCTTTTTTACTCAAAAAAACAATTTTTCTTTTTCTTACAAGAAGTCCAAATGGGACTTTGACTCAATTACATTTCTTTGACTGAAAATATATTTTCTTTTGACTCAATAAATCCTATAAACATGAAGAACGTGCTTTGACTATAAATAAAATAATAATAATGAATGTAATAAATGAATATAATAAGTACATCAATGATACATTTGTATTACATTATGAAGACCAACATCAGTTACATTTTCAACACTCCCCCTTAACTAGGGAGGTATTCATAATGACACAAAAGGATACTTCTCAAATTGAAATATCCTCATAAGAAGGGATTCGTATTGATAAGAATCATCATAACATCATAACCATCATTTTCAAAAAAATAGCAAGGCCTTGACTAACAAACTCTATCTCTCCACTATATCAAAGCACAATGTTGTGAGGAATAAATTTGGACACCACCACCACCTCTCTAGGTACATACCCCATCTGAATGTTCATCATGTATGTCCTTACATGAATATTCTTATCTTGGATACCCTATCCTCAAAGATTATTTGTCCTCGATACTATTCTTATCTTGGATCCAAATCCTCAAAGAATATCGGTCCCAAATGCTTATCCAATCCACCATTCTCCCCACCAATTCCTTCACTAGGCTTATGATTGTTAGTGCTAGCCATAGTGCATGACACGTGGAGAATACAAGATCCACCTTCACTTCCTCTCAACTAGGGAGGAATTCCTCACTCCCTCTCAAACAACAATGTACAACCACAAGCCTATCCTTGTCTCAAAAATACTCATCAATGCATCAACTGCTTGTTCTTTTATGGATATTTGTTGTAGCTTCTTGGCTCCTATCTGCATCATGTCATAATGAGCTTAGACATTCATGGTTTTAATCTTCACATAGCTTCAACATGTCATCAAATAGTTCATCAAACATCTTATGGAACCAAACTTCTTCACAGCTAATCACACAAGCCTCCACATCTTCTTTATTCATAATAGGGTTCAGTTTTCATGCTCTTCCAAGAAATTATATCAGCTTCTAATCATCAGTAGTATCTCTATCAACATTAGTAATGTCAACCCAATAATTGTGTTCATGGATTGAACTAATCAGTTGCCGTTACAATGATATCAAAATTCTTCAACTTCTTGCTACATAATATTGCCCTCGTCATCTTCTCTTTTTATCACAATCTTTTTTGGTTTTTTTGTCACACTTCAATGAATATTGTATCCATCCAAGATCTTATAACTTCCTCTTTTTAGTTGAGGAAGGTGAACAACTAGTTGACGTTTTCTTCCTCCTCAATCTTCATGCTCTACACGTTCTTCCAATTCTTCTAACTGTTAGTCAGTACAAAGATAATAGTAATAGTTGTAATCAAGGAGATGCATAGTACTTATTTTTTGAAGAGGGTCAACTACCTCTTAATTTAGGACTTGTTTACTGACCTCGTTTTTACATTAGCATGATTCAAGGGTTAGATCTACCTCTTATAGCTGAAAGAGTTAGATATGGTTTTGTTCCTAGGGTTCTTTTTAGTCCAAACTATGCTAGGGATTACAAATCCTGGATGCAAAAGTCTTCAAGACTTTCCAATTAAAAATTGAAAAGTTCTACAACCACACTAGAGAGTTAATTTCAAAACCCTATTTTCGTCAAGGTCTTCAAGATCTGTCATGTTAAGAATTGAAAATTCTACAAGCATGCAAACCCTAGAAATGATTTCTTGAGATGAATATCATTTCTTTTATTGATCACAAAAACCTAGACTTCAAGGAAATAATCTAAATGCTAATATATCAATTATATCATGATCTCTAATATACTTTTGCAGACCCTTATTACTATCCTTCAGAAGGTCATCACCATGATATAGAAGACTTAACACTATAAGAAATTTACATAGATAATGGAATACACAAAAAATATATGTACCTTTTCAACCTTACATGCCAACATAGATCTGATCCTTTTGCAATACATATTGTTATCTTCTTTCAACAAAGGTGTTTCACATCTTCTGTCATCCAACTAGAGTACAAACCATATAATTTTTGTTGAGTTGGTCAGCTTCATTGTCCTTATTTTGTGTATAGGAAGAGTATCATAGAAACTCATACTTTTTCCACTAACTTTCCATACTTTCACAGTCCTCCTTATTATAGAGAGATATGACACTACTTCTTAAATTGATAAGTTTGCTCCTCGGTGATTTGAGTCACAAATCCTCGACCTATAGCTTAAGAGATAATCCACTACAAAAAGATGACATGTCTTTGATCTTTCATCTCTTTGTCATTTTCTTGTTTGCTGCATATTTCATGACGGTGACAGATTTTGTTCTATGCATATATTACATTCCTCATATTCCCAAGTATAGAGAAACTCGCATTATCCTTGAATCCTCCTAGTATTGCAGATAGTATAAGTATATAAATCATTTACTTGTTGGAGAGACTTTGATCCTTTTAAAAAATATGACTCTTATACACTTGAACTTCAACCTTGCGCAAAAGTAAGTTAGGATAGATGGTTATGAGGCTTCAAACTTCACATATTTTGTCACATCTATTCGATAGACTTTTTGAAGTTCGTAACTTATGATTACATTTCCTCTTTTTAATCAAACTAGAATGTCATAAATATTACTTAGATCCTCATATACAATGCCTTGTAGTTTGCATTCTTCATTATTTCGGGTGACTCAAAGAAGTATTGTCACAGATAATTTTGAAGAAAGCTCAAATGTATCATTGTTGCTTGTTGGCTTGCCTCATGTATTTATGAGATGATCCATATGGTTTTCCTTTTTTTAACTTCATATCACAACACGCATGTTGAGTATTTCATGACGCACTTTTGTCCTTCATATGTTGTCCTTCGTCCCTTAGGTATATAAATTCAGGTATGTATATAATCATCGTGCCACAAAGAGTTTTGGATACCACTGCAATATAAGGTTCAGATCAATCATAGGTTCATGCCATAGACTTTATCCTTTTTTAAAACTTTGTTGTTCATGGTATAGAACTTCAAGAAATTCGAATGCCTTGGATAGAAATAATATGTATCTTTAGATACCTTAGAAAAGTGCCATAGGACCTTTTGTATTGAGCAATGCCTTGTTAAATTCTAATTGTATTCCTTTTATAATATGACAATGGATTGTCAAAGAGTTTGGATGCTTGGCTTTTAAGTTGTAATGTGATATTTCTTCAGAGGAGTATTATAAGTCTTGGTCCAGATTGCAGAAGAATAATGCCATGTCTCATCAGGATAGAAGCTTGCATAAATACTGATATAGTGAAGAGTAGGTAGCTTCTATTAACAAAACAAATGGTGCATAGAAAACTCGGATGTATGTCATCATTAGTACACCAGAGAACTCGTATATATACTTCAGAATGGTTTGTATTATTGCCTCAGGAGTCTTCACATAATAGAGAGAAAGTATGGCACAAGAAATTCGCTTTACAGAGATAAGGTATGTCTTGAAATTCTCATTGTAGGAATAGTTGATGCCACTGAAGATGCACTCTTTTAATGTCTTAGATACATAATTGAATTATTCTTGCAGACTAGAAGTGATGCCACTGATTTTTTTCTTACACTAAATTTGGATGTCTCATGGCCCAACCAATCCTTCTTTCTTTGCTTTGATAGAGAGAGAGATATAGCTATTACAAGGGTGTTCTCAAATGCAATTGTTGCAAATGTGTCTTGAGAGGGAGATAGTTGATGTAGGAGTGTCTTCAAATATGCCAACAACTTCAAACTGCCATCCTTTCACCTTAGCTCTAATACCATGTCGAGAAACCAAGATGCTTGTAGATTACAATTGATTTCTCTTAACTTGAAAATTACTTGTGAATGTTTGTTAGCTTCCTATTAAATTTATATTATCTTCATCAAGAAACTACCAAAATGTACAAAACATGAAGTTCCCAAGAGATAAAGAACACAAGAAATTAGGCTCCAAGCCAGGGAAAAACCCCACAACAAGGAAAACCCAAGAAAATCCTCTTCTTATAGAATCAGATCAAAGTGAAATATCCAAGACCCAAGACCAAGACCAAGACTACCACAAAGACCTAAGTCAACCCTCCTCCAAGCCATCTCCAATAAGTCATAGTCAACAAAATTAAACACTAGTCAAATCTTTGAATTATGGTTAATCCGTGAAATTTTGGCCCTATAACAGCCTCAGAAAACTATAAAAAGAACTTGCACATGTGAACAGAATCAGGGCTGAAATAAATTCATCCTCTCTCTCTTTTGACCTTCTTCTCTCTCCTTTGATTTCACTGGTTTTTCTTCTTGTTTTGTAACATAAATAGATGTGGATAATGAGTGTTCAAATGAGGTTGAACTTCCTTGTATTTATACATGTATAGGAGGTCGAATAACTGCCTCTTCTAGGATGACTTGTCCAGGAGGGCCACCTTGGTCTATGGAGGACATTTTAACACTTTTTGACACAAGAAAAATAACTTTTATTTTTCTTATAAGAAGTCCAAATGCGAATTTGAATCAAATACATTTATTTGACTCAAAATAATTTTTCTTTTGCCTCAATAAATCCTATAAGCATGAAGAACATGCTTTGACTAGAAATAAAATAATAATAATGGATGTAATAAATGAATATAATAAGTACATCAACGATACATTTGTATTACATTATGAATACCAACACTAGTTACATTTTCAACAAAATTTCTCTAGGGTTAATAGGAATTTGGGGAAGGTGACTTGCAATTTGATAATTGCAATATCACAAGGATGTTTTCTAATTTGAAGTTTGTTTGGGTTCTAGTGTTTTTTGTTTGTTAAGGGGGTCTATTTCTGAGTGATAGAAATGGTTTAAATCTCGATTGAAGGGGATTGATTAGGGGACCTTTGGATTCTCTTTCATTTTCATGAAGTCGGATTCTGGTTCTGGAACAATGGATGCTTCTCAACAAGATTAGTTAAAAAAATTGCAAGAAGAGATCCTCACCTACTTAAATCACAACCAAATGGTATCTAGTTTAACATATTAAATGTAAATTTTGATTGAAATCAATGTCATATGTTTGAAAGTGGTGGATATTCGATATAATCTAGGACAACAACATCCAACACTCTCTTCGAACAACACTTCAATCAACCCTCCTCATCTCCTTGTCCGAAATCAAAATGATGAAATTTCAAATGTTGATATGGGATTTTCCTAGGACGTTTTGACTTATCCAACTGATGTATACTTTGTATGTAGTTTAAAATCTATACAATCTTGAAAGTATTTTGGAAGGTTTTTACTTTGTAGTGGTCTAGTTAATTACCTATAGCTTGCAATTTGCACTCTTAGTATTGATAGAGGTATCTTTTTGTCTAAGTCAACCAATATATATGATCTATTATGATGTAACTTGATATACCTACTAGTAAACCTTCAAACTTAAATTTTCTTAATATAAATTCTGATTTTGGTTTAAAAAAAATAGAGTTCTATTAAATATTTTTATTATAAAGAATGATACATTTAAAAAAATGTTT
>APFE030331745.1:95125-124295 GCA_000404065.3 Pinus taeda | reverse complement strand
GTCGGCTGCCGAATTTTGAGACCTGGGAATCGAAGAAATATTGAATGCTAAAAAATGGGAAGTGAGCTCTTGTACTAGCGATTGATAATGTTTGAGATGGTTCAAAAGACAATGAATTGTATTCCTTACCTTTTTAACAATAATCTCAGAATCTCCAAACACCTTCAAGTATTGGACTTTGAGGCCGATCGCTTTATATAGTCCTTGGACTAATGCTTCATACTCAGCTGTGTTATTGGTGCATTCAAACTCTAACCTACAAGACAGCATTGTTTTTTCTCCTTGCGGGCTAACCAAAATACATTCTGCTCCTGACCCTTCACTAGACTTGGATCCATCAAAATATAAGGACCAAAATAAAGAATTATCTACAATCTTACTTACAAAATTCTCAGTAACATTAACACATTTAGACATGTCGGTCTGCGAAAAATTTCCAATTTGCGATGCGAAATTGTTAACCGAGAAGGGAGATGGTTGGGCAATATAACTGCCGAAAAATGACTTAGAAGAATAATTTCCTAAGATATTGTATTTGAACGCAATTGGTTGATTTTCTTGTTCAAATTATGTAACAGTGTGTGTCATATTTTTCTCCCAATCGATCTTTATTTGATTCGGCTTGCCCTTATAGGGGAGCCACATATGGGACCAATCGGTGGAGATATACCCATGGAGCTTTTCTGACCAATCCCTGCTTAAAATCAACCCATAGAATTCAGGTATATCGGCGACTAGGATATCAACCCTTTGGACTATTCGTGGATCCGTCGATAACCTGATTGTAACAGAGTTTATTTCCCCTAAAACTTGAATTTTAGTTCTATCTAACTGCACAATGTGAATAGAAGATTTCTGGGGTTCTATATTAGGTTTAGAACAAACTGAAGCAGGCATTATATTAGATGATGCCCCAGAATCAATTAAGCAGTTATGTATATTTCGATTGTAAATTTCATATGTTAAGAGGAAAGGAGGAGTATGGGAATTTGATCTATTCCCAATCAGAATTGTGTCAGTTGCCTCAACTCTATCAGAAGGTGGTTGTCCTGAGTCGCTTGCAGCTTTAGTGCTGGGAAGAGGTGAAG
Source organism: Pinus taeda (assembly GCA_000404065.3). Lineage (NCBI taxonomy): Eukaryota > Viridiplantae > Streptophyta > Pinopsida > Pinales > Pinaceae > Pinus > Pinus taeda. Next base: position 123,207 of record APFE030331745.1, on the reverse strand, counting down.
AAGGAACTGCATTAAGTTCTTTGAGAAGTAATTTTTGTTGAAGCTTTAATTTACTAAGCTCAAACATGGTGATGTTTACCTTAGTTTTCTTGATGTCATCAACAATATTATAGTCCATCGAATCAGATACTACCAATGTCTCAGATGATGAAGGTATATTGGAAGATGACGGCTGATTCTGAGATACTGTCGCGGCTGGCTTCCTTGTGGGTACCTTTTCCTTTGCAGTATTAGTACCAGCACTCCTTTTCTTTGGATTGGTTTGAACAGGTTCGGGAGTAGCTTTACTCCTTGTAGTGACGGGAAAGGCTTCTTGCTCAGCGTCAGTATCGGAATTAGGGAGTATAAAGTCCCACATCCTGTTGCATTCAACAATTTCCTCTTCTTCTTCTTCAAATGGTGTAATTGTTTCTTATTCTTCTTCTTCCTCAGGATCCGAATCTGCGTAAGATATGACATTTGGAGGCTTGGACTCGGGTTTTTTGAAATTCCTATATGGTTTCTTTGTTGAGGACTCTGATACTTGTTTCTTAATCTCAACCATTTTGTTTGACATGGTTTTAAGGAATTTTTGAAGGCCCTCCATGTCATATGGATCTTTAGTGATCTTTTTCTTTGAATCATCCTTAAAGGACACTTTTTTGGATTTTTGTTCTTCCAGGGCAGTTTTCTTTTCCAAGGCGATTACACTTTTTTCAACAGCGAGGGCTTCCTTCATGTTTTCGGCCAATGTAGGCTATTTAGCCCTATCCACAAAAATGGCTATGTTTGAGGGTAAGGCGGTGATATACCACTCGCTTCTAACTTGTTCGCTTGGCTTATCATCGGTGGGGATTTTGTTCAAGAGTTTGTTAAATCAGGAGTTAAACTCCTTAATGGGTTCTCTTAACTCGATCCTTAAATTGGAAAGATCATGGACGAGTGTAGCCAAGGATCTATCATCGCCGTATTTGGTAAGGAACTGTTCCTGGAAGATATTCCAACTGGTGATGGATCCGGAGCGCAAGGAAAAATACCAAGACCCTGCTGATCCTTGTAGTGTATAGGGAAATAATCTAACTACCACATCTTCTTCAGTCACTCCCTTCAAATTGACTGACAACATAAAATTATTTATGTGTTCTTCTGCTAACATTCCAGCATCGCGATTGAACTTTGGTAGCCATTTTTCGGGATAATCGGGTAACGGATGTAAAGGCGCAGGCATGGTGACTGCACCAGGACTTCTCCATGGTCTTTGAGCCATTTTAGGAGTACCAGCGATTGTCTGTGGTGTTCCAGGTGCTTGAGGGGGAGGTGGAAGTGAAGACTGAAAATATTGTGATGTTTGAGATGAAGTCCCTTGGTGAACAACAATATGTAATGGTGAAGTGGGTGTTTGACTCCGCACAGGTGATGATGAAATGGAAGATGATGGAGAAAAGGTTTCACTACCAGAACCTTCAGCGGTCTTTTTAATCCTTTTCCTTTCGGGCAAAGGAAAATCAGGTGGTTCAATACCTAGTTTTTCGCTTTGAAGTCTGGTAAGGTGAGGAGGTAAGTGGAATTGCGAAGTCTGACTGCCTTGTGACACTTCAGATCTAGGAGATGAAATCGAGAAGCCTTGAAGTTTCTGGATGATGGATTGAACTTCAGGGGACTCCGGAGTTAAGTGTTCTGAAGTATGATGTAATTGAGCAGTAGTGGTTGATTCTTCCTCGTCTCATCCGGATACTGGTGATTCGGGATGCGAACGAGAGGTCCGAGGAGAGGTAGACGGTGAGTTACTATTTGAATGGTTTCTAGGTTTTGGCTTACTTGCCATTCATAGCGGATGCCCTCCTTCTAGCGCCAGAAATGTTGATGCCTCGAAAATCGCTGCAACAACATTGGGGGATAACCACCCGGTCCGGACCTTAGTACAGCTCCTTTTCCGTTTGGGATGGTGGCTCCGACTGGATATAACGGGACCAGTTTCTCGATAATGAATAAAAGGGATGGATGGGTGATGAGTTGTCTATTCTAATGATAGGCGGATAGCTTATTCTATCAACAAAAATATGAAAACTAATACTAATCCCGGGAACAACTTATTCATTTGAAATGCAGTGTTTAATAATCCTTGTCTATTGACAGGCATGTAGATGACTCTGTAAAATAAACATAGATATTCATTCAAATATTACTTCATTTAAATAGTTAAACAAAGCGATTAACACAAGATTACTGCATTGACCATTTATATCATCGATACATATATGATTGAAAGAAAAGCATGCTATAGACAGCCAATAGTGGGATGCATAAAGGATGTTGTTAAAACACATATATATAAGCGATAATAGCAAGAGCGATCAAATGATAATTCATATAACAAGAATGAGTACAGACATAGATAATAGTACCATATGAGCTGGTAATCAATCCCAATATCAATCGCTATTTGAGATTCTTCCTTCAACGCAAAAATGTTTTCAAACAAAGACAGTAGTGCACATTTGTATAAAAACCTTCCTTATCAAAATCGGAATGATTGGTCCAGTTTCATAAAAGAATATCCCTGAAGTACAATAGTGCAACTTCAGGGTTTAAGTCATATACAAAACTTTACGACCCTTTCTAAATGCATGAAAGGGTCTATAAATACTACTAAGCTAAAAAAAAATCTATGAAACAAAATCCTATTAAATTGGCATCAGTAAATGCAATCTATCTTCTTGGGGCGATCTGGCAGTCGGCAATGTGAATCATGACTCAGGCTGTTTGCCTTTAAACCTGAGCTGGCTTATCGCAAGCATCGGCTCCACTTCTGGCGGTCTGTTGAGGCGCAAGCTGAATTGGGCAGCAAAGGTGGCATCCTGAATGTCAGGTATGATATACCCGACAGCATCTGTAAGGCATTTTAAGGCGGCTCTTTGGCTGTATGGCTTCACTAAGAAGAACCAATAAGCATCCCATGTTAAACTGTTGATCCCCGTGATTAATCTTCCATTCTTCTCCAACTCCGGGTAGCATGAATGCTCCAACATCTTTGTCGCTGTTAATTGTCCTGGAGTACATTGGGAAATCATATTAGACAAATAAAGCGTATTATTTACTAATTCAACCAAATTACTAGTGGTTGCTTTGCATCTAAAAATCGCTCTTTCTGCCTTCATTAATTGTGATTGCCATTCTGTGAATAAGATTTCTTTGTGCGATTCCAGAATTCTCGGTAGATTAGTCGCCTAGCCTTGATCGGAATCTTGCCATTCTATAAAACTTGTCAGTGTTTCTTCGGCCTGATCCAAATCGGTCCTTGCCTTTTCTACCTTTTCGCTTATGGATGCTACTAACTCGCACAATGGTTCTGCCTGTGTAATTCACTGACATAGGAGCTTAACCTGATTGATCAATGCCTTATTTAATTGAAGCGCTTCTGCTTTGAATTCATCTACCTGAGGGAGCCTTTTCATTTGCTCAATTTGAGTTGACAATTGAGCGATTTGCTCATCTTTAGCTTTTATCGTTCCCTCAGTCGATATTCTTAATTGCTCCAATGCTGCCGATAGTTCCTTTTTCCTTTGGATTGCGCTCTCGTCAATCCTCTGTTTCTCCTCTTGTAATTGCTTAGTCAGCTGATAATTGTTTTGCTGCTGTACTAGCAATTCCTGCTCTGCCTTCTGCTGAACTTCCGATAATTGTGCCTGTAGCGAAAAGATGTCTTGATCCTTTGCTTTCAATAAACTGCTCACCTCCGATGCTTTATCAATGGTCACCGCCGAATATGCTCCAGCATATTGCGATAGCTTGGTTAAGTCATCGGAGGGGTCGAATTCCTCTTTCCAGACAATATTGCCCGTCACTGTTAATTCAGGGAATAGAGAAGGTTGATTAGCCCTTCTCCTTTTCCTCTGTCGCTTTACAACAGCTTTATGCTTAGGGCTGTAAAATATATCCAAAGGGGGAATCTCTTCAATTTGCAAAATGATTTCGCCCGATGGATCCTTAGGAATTATTTTTGTTTCTTTTGATTTGGGTAGGTTGCTGGTTTCGCCCGAAACCTGTTTTGATGTCGCTTCCTGTGTGTCGCCCTCTTTAGAAACCTCATCATCTTTCGAGCACTCTAAGTTGTCGATGATTGAGTTGAATTGCTGCCATTGCTGGAGCAAATTCAGATCAATTTGTGTATCATCATTAACTTTTGAGTTGCTTTCTTCTTGGGCTTTAGCCTGGGTTTCTTCCTGTCGCTGCACATTTTCCTGGGTTTCTTCCTGCCTCTGGTTATGCACTTCCTCCTGTTGCTTTGATGTAGTAGGAGGTGGCATATTACTTCGCTACTCAGGCTCGCTTGATTTTGTCGTCGTTGGAGTAGTCGCTAACAGGTCTAGAGGCAGAGTTTGCAACCTCTATTCTCTAATTCTGTTAAATTCGACTAGCCCCTCATCGTTATATACATTTCTGGCAAGCGATTTAACTTGATACAGCGATTCGGCCGATGCAAACAAATCCTCGAATCTGTCTTCTTTGTGCTCGACCTTGGCCAATTTGGCCTGGTCAAGTGCATTGTAAGTGATTTTCCTTGGATCATACTGCCTGCTTGGCAGAGTAGCCAGAGTCAGCGAATTTATCTTCCCAGCTTCCTTCTCTGCATGTTTGATATCATGCAAGGTATAAATTCCAATTCATAAGGGAAAAGAGGGCCAGACATGCTTTTTTGCTTTTTTCAGGGTCTGAGTAACCCCATCGGCATTGATTTGATAAGCTACTTCCCTGGCAAGTAACTTATCAGGGATGTAAAGTGGGAGCACATGGGGCCTGGCCTGACTGCCAAAAACTCTGATGTAGGTGAATTTCTCCTCTCCAAACCAACTTGCTACTGCGTTAAATCTACCCCTGCTTGTTCAGAAATCTTCGGGGCAGGCTTATAAAAAATGGAGTAATAAATTGGCAACATGAAACCGTTGCAGATTTGATAAAGGTGGTGTTTGTAGTTGGTCTTCCACAACTTTTGATGATATATGTGGATGGGTGTGGGGTCTTGCGACGTCCATCTCCATCCGAGCACAGGAAACTCAGAATTAAAACATAAGACATCCAACACATAGGCACTGTAATAAAATGGCGGAATGAACCTCTCTGTGATGCGAGAGTTAAATCTGAAATTAAGAATGGCTAACTTGTCGGATAATATATCCACCCAATCCATAATCTCACCACTACATGCCGCCTCCATTAAGGGGACCATTTCTATGGTAAAATTGGTGGAGTCATGTAATCCCCATAGTCTACATAACATAATTCCAGCATAGCAGTAAGGAGAACACAGAGAGTCGACTAAGTACTTACCCGAGGATTCATGCTTGTGCTTTGCTGGATTTTGTCTCCAGCCTCGAATTGGTTCGGACTCGGTCTCGTTCTCTGCTCGGAATTTCTCCAGAAATGCCATGTTATACTTCTTCTCTTCTGCCGGTAGGTGATACATTTGCCTTAGATCTGCGGCTCGAAAAGAACCAAAAATCCTCCCATCTGCAGTGCTAAACATTCTGTCGGTAATTAGTATCTCTTGGATTTCCCACCTTACCACATCCGTATATGGGAGAATTTGCTCCCGGGCCGCTATTCTGTGCAAAAAGGAATTGGCCAAGTCTTTTAGGTTGGCCTCAGATTTGCTGGTACTATCGCATGAGACTTGTATCCCGGTCACCTTCGGCTCTTCAGCTTCAATCAAATTATATGTTCCTTGCCAAGTGGCCCTGGTAAGTCCCAGGCATGTCGTATCTGATATAAGCCCTTTCTTTTTACCGCTTGAATCAACAATAGATTGCCCTGCGGCTAGCAAAGCAGTAGGCATTGTAGTCTTTTTGGACTTCTTTCCCATTCCACTCAATTCTGTCTCTGTGGAAGAATCCTGCACAGAGCGAAAGATAGGCGTAATACAGGCAACAATAACTTGAATTGAATAGAGTGAGGTATATATATCTTGATGCATTCATAGTGATCGATTGACTTAAGACGGCTTTCGAATCAAATTTGTGAATAGATCGCAAGCTTGCTGTTTTCATTAAATGGCCGTTAAGGCCTGTCAATCTCATTAATACCAGTCGCTTCGGTTAATGGCCGAATGATTTATTTGAAGCATGCCTTGGGCGATTTGGCAGTTGAACGCAGATGAGCGGCTTTTCAAAAGATATTGCCTTAATTAAGAATAAATCGTATTAAAATGCCTTTATGATTTTTACTTTGAAAACTGCGCTTTTTACCCTTTTCGCAATCGGGCGTTGGGAAAATCCTAGGCCATTGCTTTGGTTCCATTTGGAATCCACGATTGCCGATAGCGATATCGCATCGCGTCGGGAGTAGCGAGTAGGGCCGTTTAGAATGTGGGCATGGTGAGTCGCGAATCGCCATCGCATCGGGGCGAGAGGGAGCTTATTTGCGCTTAAGTATTATCACCGATTGTCGATTGCCGATTTCACATCGCATCGGAGCAAGGGTTGTTAATTGTGTTACTTTATGCTTTGTCGATATCTGATAGCGATTTCGCATCGGCGAAAATCAAGATGTCCCTTAAGTTGTGCTCTCTTTGTCATTGCGATATGCAATCTTGCGATCGCTTTATCGCAATGATAAAGATAAATCGTTTTACGTTGGGGTTTTTTGATTGGTTTTATTGAAAAGGCCTTTTAGTAATGTTTTCTTTTATTTCTTCGGGCCTTTTTGAATAGAACTTTAAATTGATACCAATTTAAAAACAAAAATTAAAAAAGGGACCCATTTCATATTTTAGTTTTGGAATAGTAATGATATGAAATGGGGGGTTGTTGTATGGCACAACACAACCATGCATGGGGGATTCAAAAACACCCTCCACCCATCCCTTTAGAGATCTGCAAGAAAATCATGTTCAAACCTCCACAACTTTGAAAATATATACAAAACCCCAAGTATGTCTCCTTAACAAATCATGCATAAGAATGAAGGAAAGAGAGTTGATCCCCCACATTCAAGAGAGATTTTTTCCATACCTAATGTAAACGAACACATATCTACGTCATGGAAAAATTTTGTTGCTCATAAATTGAAGCGGATGTGTTGATTTGGGGTTGTCGCAAATCAACCCAACCTCCTCCTTCCTCTGATGAAATCACACTTGGTGAAACCCAAATGCACTCCATGCATGAATAGATTGCAACATTGTGGGATGCCATGGACATCAAGGGCTTTAATAACAATGACTGACTAACAAATCCATGCCTCTATGATCCCTAGCCATCTTCCTTCTGCAAAGCTCCATTCTCATATGCCAAGTCAATTTAATAAAATAAATAGTAAATTGTAATTGAAAAAATAAGAGAGTTAAATCATCAAGTTATTTCTCTTTATTTATAAGATTAATTAAAACCTCATTATTATCATCTAAAAGTTTCATGAATACTTACCATTGTAATATTGATGAGGAAATAACCAAAACATTATATATATATTATATATATAATAAATATATATATATATATATATATATATATATATATATATATATATAAATTTAAGAAGTAAATTATTAGCTTTTTTAATGAGTTAGATAGGTGTTGTATTAAATTAGATTAAAAGATATTACATAGTATATGTCTTTGGGTGCTTTCGTCTATCACTAGGGAAACTAGACTATTCACATATCAAAATTGACTATCCATTGAAATTGTCTAAAGTTGGAATAGAAACTGAAACAATATTGAATACTAAATTTATTGTAACTTGCCTTACCAACTATAGACCATATATTATCAATTGATAGACTTAGAAAGCAGTTAAACATAACGACAGATTTTGACTACATGGCTATTCATTTAGAACGGGTATCCACTTGAATGGTTACGAGTAGACTAGTATGTTCCTATGAGCCAATACACTCCAAATTCACTGAAGCATGAGCCATCTTTGTCGCCTTTACAATATAGCTTCCTCATTTTCCTGTGAGCCTCAACCAAATAGAGAAGAATTTCTTGTTACTCTTTAGATCATTCCACTACGATGCTTCCCATTATGGTTTTAATCTGCTAGTAAATATCAACTACTTGCATGTATTTAGTGGTTCTTGACCTTGTAGTTCTTGTGCTTGGAATGCAATTGTCCACTTCTGCAATCACTTCTTCATTCAATATGAACCTGCACTCTATCCAAGCTTCTTCCTCTTTCTTTTCAATTTCTTATTGGATAGCCAGGGGTGTATTACTACAATAGATCGTGGCAAAGCTTTCAACAACCTTGTGAGCTCTAAATGTGGAGGGCTTTGAGCCTTCATGATGGCCTCTACGACATCGACTAGATTTGCCTCTAGTAATATGATTTAACTGAAAGGAACACAACATAGTATTGATTAGAGGGAACAAGGAATCCTTCAATATGAGTGAGAAGAGGATACAAGTAGGAAGATGAAAGAGAGAGGCTACTAAAAGAGAAAATTTTGGGCTCTCACTAAGAAAGTTGTACTAGATTGCAAACAAAGAGAAGACATGTCATCCCCCACAAACAATAATTATAAGGACAAGGCCTCAAGATCCGAAATAAAGCACTCCCACTTGTAGGAAAATAGAAGATGTGTGGGGCAAAGTAATGGAAATTAAGAGTCCCCTAAAAAATCGAGACCAAAGAGAGTGGGTTGGATCCTTGGGCACTAAAAAGCACCAAAGGTTTGAAGCTCCAAACCAGAAGGGAGACCAACAAATGTAAATCAAAACCAAAGGAGTAGATTTAAGCATATAGGTTTTTTCCAATAATCGAGCCCGAAGAACTTGACTCGAGTTGTGCATCATCCTCCTTAAGCATGGGATGATACCATGAAGGATTGATCTAAGAGAGACATAATGCTTAAAGTAGACCCATTGTCAAAATTAGGAAATGACAAGCAAAAAGGAAACAATAATGAAGACTATGTGAGCATATAGTATAAAATCTTTCCAACTGATAGTGGCCAGACACCTTGGAGGAGTCCCTTCTTCTCATTTTCTTGTGCGGTCACTAGAATTCTCACCCTGGCTTCTCTAGGCATCAATGCGCTTACAAAGTGACACCAATTGCAAATATGATGAGCCAATACTCCTTTGGTGTTGCAATTCTTCCCCCTCACCCCCCACCCCATCGAATTGACTAGTTCACCCTCTCCCTACAACGGTCTTGAATGCGGGAGCTAGTGACTTTAGTTATGGCAGTTACACATTCATAATGAGCGAGGCTAAACATGTGCCTAGTGGAGGGTGTCATCCCTTCCCTTACATTCTCCATCGAACAACTCATCCTTGAAATTAATGCTAGCTTGATACACCCACCATGAGGAATTTTAAAAGTAAATTATTATATTAAAATTAATTAAAAATGAATAAACATTGCTTTTGATTTTCTCCTAATATCAAACTAAAAAATAGATAATACTTTTCTCATTAAATTGCATAATAAATAGATATTTATTTAATTAATTTGTTTATTTTTGCTAGAGGAATCAACAACTAGGTGGGTCTCATACATGGGATCGATTCTCATTTAACCTATAGTTGAGGGTTGGGCAAGTGCGACACCCATGGGGTTCAAACTTGTAACCATTATGCAAGGAGTGCCTTAACAATGCACTCATTCATCATATGTTCTATGTCTTATCGACATATTTAATTTAATTTTAATTTCAAATAATTATGTGTAATTTCTTTCATCTTCAATATAAAGTTGACACATGCTATTTAACAAATATTAATAATAAAAAATATTTTAGTGTTGGCCACAAATAAAAAAAAATTCTATCTCCACCTTAATAAATATTTTTATATCAACTTTATAAATAAAATATTTGAAAGTGAAATTTTTTATTTTATTTATAAGCTTTTTCACATTTTAATATTCGGAAGACGTGTTCGTTTAATACTTAATATGAAGTTGAAAATATTTAAAAATAGTATTAATCATAAATAAAATATTTGAATGTCCACTTAATTTTAAATTCTTTATATAAATAAATAAGATTATTATAACTAAAACATTTTAATAATATACTTCTTAGTGTTAAAGATATGTAGAGGGCTTGGAGTATGCCCTAAATTTGCTTATGCTTGGCTAAGAGCTCATCTTTCTCGGACGTAAGGAAACAGGTTAACGGCCCAAGACCCAAAGGCATCTGGCAGGAGTAAAAACCTGCCCCCTTACGGACCACCAACGAGTTATTCCAAGAGGCATGGTTTTCCTTAAATAAAAGTGATGAGTCAGTGTGCATTCGCGATTAGCAGCCAGGGAAGGTTGTCATCACTGCTTGTTTGACAACTGAGCTATGATAGGTTTTCCCACAGTGTAAAAAAAAAGATATGTAAAATTATTTTTATCTTTTATATTTACATAAATCCATTTTAATTTTATATTAATTACAAATAAAAAAATTCAATCTATTAAAATGAGTTTTTTTAATTAATTCGATATAATTTTACCATTGAAAAAAAAAATTCTCTCTTGGTAAACCCAAAACTAATTAAAAAGTGAAAATATATTTTCATGCAAAGATGGAGTCTGAAAACACACTTGACAAGTAATAAAATACATGAACAATGATTAGCATTAACGAGAGATTTTTCGGCGTAAATCAACTTGTCCTGACGATGAACCACACTCATTGGTTCGAAACGCGTCGACAAATGAAATATCATGTGATTTACACCGAAAAATCTCTCGTTAACTTGATATGGATCATAGAAGCCTCAATTCAATAATGATTAGCATTCTTAATTTGGTATTTGTGGTTAGAATTGTTCATGACCTTCAAATAAGTGCATATGGTGTTGTACTGAGCCGAGTTGGATGAAATGAGTTGAACCCTGTGTGTCTTCTGATCCCTTAAGAACATAACAAAGAACAATGAGCCGAACATTTCTGAGTTGAACAAGTAGCTACCTTTCTGAACCGAGTTGGATGATCTGAGTTGAACCCGAACAACGAGCCGAACATTTTGTCTAGGATATTTTCATCGTTTTGTGTAGGACATTTTCTTCGTTGTTCTCCATTTCATTCATTATTTTGGGTTTACTAGTCACTGTTATGGGTCTACTTAAGAGACTGGGCGCGCTGGGAATCGACAACTCTGGTGTGGAACGTGACAACTCTCGTATCGTCCCATTACAGTGGCCCAGCTCCACTTTTAGCAGTAGCTGGAGGTGTTGCAATGCCACTCTCTGTAGGTGGATATAGTGTAAGTGTGCGCAGTAGCAGCGAGAGTACCGCAACAAAGGTTTATCCACCGTAAGCGCACATACACAGTAGACTTTGTTAAAGGCACAATAGCTGCATTTTTCCCACAGTAGCCGAAGGTGGTTCTCAACGTCCATTATCCTTCTCTAGTTGCAATTTCTACACTTCAGTTCCATTGGTCCTCTGGCAACAACTGTAACACCACTCTTTGCAGGTAAGGGGACATTTTCCTTCATTGTTACATTCATCTCGGGTATGCGATGTAACTATTAATTGCTGCTTCAGTTTTGAGTCAGTTAGATTCTAGGTTTAGGTTTGGACCTTTCAATTCTGGATTCAAATTTTCAGGTTTGGAGAGTGGCAGTGGAATTCGGGTTTAGGGTATTGCAAGTAGCCTCATCCCAAAATGGAAAAAAAATGGCAAGGAAATCTCAGATTTTATGGAAACAAATCACTTAGGCCAAGTCAAAATTGCTTCAACAAACAAAACAGGGAAGTGGATTTGGGTAAATGCAAAACAATATCAGGACATTTTAAAGCGCAAACTTTCTCACTTTAAATGGGAACAAAAACGAAGAAGAAAGAAATCCCTGAAAAAGAAAACAAACAAGAGCAATAAAAATAAAGAAGAGTCAACCATTTATAGTCCCACATCTACACTTCTTACTTGGTCGTCAGATATTTATGTCCAGGAACTGATGAAGGCCAAGGAAAGGTTGGAAAATTTGGAAGCCAAAGAACAAGAAAGGGACCACAAATTTCATAGATTACACTTGAAAATCGATATTTTATGGAAAGTAATAGGATCCTAAAAGATTGAGTAACAATGCTACAAGAGGCTTTAGAGGCAAGAAAACAAGAATGGGAAAACATGAAGGAATCATGGAAAACCATGAAAGAATCAATGGAAACAAACAAGGAAGTGATAATTTGTAAAGCAACTCAGGTGGATACACAAATATCTTAGTAGATAGTCATTTCTGAAGAAAAAAAGCAAAAGAGGTCAAGAGGACAAACATTCCAAAAGAAATCAAATCTAGAGCTGAGTACACTAATGGTTTCATAAGGATGGAGGAAAAGAAGATGTAAGTGCTTGTAAAAAAAGGAAAGAGAACACAAAGACAGAAAAGATAGGGAGACAAACTTTACTATAAGAGGAATAAGTGACCATGGAAATAATGAAAGCACTCTCAATTTGAGAAGAGACTTTTTGAAAGAGAAATATCATTAGAGAGGGAAAATTTATTGAGCAAGAAGGGTGGGAAAAATATGTAAAGAGAGACCTCGACCCATAAAAGTCATCATGGCAAGTGTGCAAGACAAACATTGTCTCTTAAGAAAAAAGAAACTCTTGAAAGTCTCACACTTCTTCTTAGATGAAGATCTAACTAGAAAACAACAAGAGGATAGAAGAGAAGAAGTGGAGAAAATTAGAGCATCATGAAACGAAGGGAAAAGAGCATGGTTGTACAATGGTAAAGTGGTTATTGCAATGTTTGGTCCTCATGACAAAGCAGGGTAGAAATTTGGTAGTAAATAAAAAATAGTTAATTTTATAAGAGGGATGAAAACAACAAGATCAACATGGATGAAAAGGGATGAAGACTCAAATTTGAGTCTTGCGTGCCAAGCTGCGTAGCAATCAAATCCTACCCAGGCCTACCTAAGTCTAGTTTGTTGGAATTGTAGAGGTTACCCTTGGAGGAGGGGACTTGGGATAGGGCTTATTGCAGAAGGTAGAGACATAATTTGTCTCACAGAAACTCATGAACACGATGGTTGTAAAACTCCTATGTTTGATGGTTATTTGAAATTAGCAGTTTGGAATGAGGCAACAGAAAATGGAAAAGGGTATGGAGGAATACTAGTTTTAGTGAAACACAAATAAGATCATCACATACAGTTTATGAAAGAAGATACAAATAAACAATTTTATGGTTCAAAATAACAGAGAATGAGAACCACATAAAAATTGTGGCATGTTATTTTGCACCTCAAGTCTCAAATACTTACATAAATAAGGAGTTAGATAGAAAAGACCCATATGCAGCTTTAAAGCAAGATATTGTTGTATATTCTCAATGGGGAGAAGTTATTTTAGTGGGAGACTTCGATGCTAGAACAACAAATCAACAAGCAAGTATTTTTTGTTGCAATCAGGATCACAATCCTATCTAGCTCATTGAAGAGGAGAATCCCCAATGGTTGAGATGTTTTGATCCGAATTGGATCCATTAAAGACTGGCAAAGAACCATGACTATATCGGGATGAAACAAATCTTTAAAAAAATTCCAAAACAACGATCAAAAACACCCTGAACCAGTGGCAATGGCAGCCAGTGTGGAACGACGAGGACCTCGGTCCGCGCTGACCGAGGCCCATGGAGATTGCGTAGGAGGTCAAAGTAGCCCATGGGAGCCCCGGATTGGGAAAAGGAGGTGATTTTTGATCGCACATGGCGCTGGGCAAACAAGGCCAAAATGGAGGAGCCTTAAGCACTCAGTCGCGTTGGGAGCCAAAGAACTGCAGGCGAAGAAACGAAAAGCGCTAACGTACGAAGGCGGGACCCGCGCTCGGGAAAACCGACGGTATTGATTGGGGCACCCTCAAACGATAAACAGTTTTGGAGAGAGCGGAGCGATCCCACTCAACGATCGACGTGTGGCGGCGCAGGTGAGAGAAAACCACCGTTGACCGCGCATTATTGGTCGAGCAAGTCAACCGCGTGGGACGTGCGTATGACGTTGGATCTGGAGAAGCCCAGATCGAATGGCTGAGATTGCGCCTGATAGAAAGAAGCGAAATCGATAAGGAATTAAGCCGCGTTCTAAAGGGATTTGGAATCCATTTGACCACCATGGTGGAGGAAGAATGCATCCGTGACGTAACTAAAGAACAAACAGACGAGAAGGTTGGCGCTGTTCAGGCGAGGACACGTGGCCACTCCCTGAGCGTTCATGCTGATGCCGAACAGGGAACTCCAAGCGCAGCTGCAGAAGGCGAATCGACAGAGGCGGAAGAGCAACCGAACAAGCATGGAAACGAATGGCTAAAAGCCATGAATAGAGATAGAATACACAGTCAAGTTGAAGTGAAGTCCGAGAGACGAAGGAAAAAAAATACCAGAATCCCGAGAGGAGGACGGAATACACAAAGAAGAAGGCAGTAAAGCAAGAGAAAAGCAAGAAGAGACAGAGGGTCGATCTGACCAGCGACAGCATCGAGCACCATCGAGCTTGAGAGATTCGAGCCACCCCATAGAGGGATCTGTCCGGGCTGAGCACCACGTTGGGCTCTTACCACTGTAGACCAGAAGGTCAGAGAGCTGGTGGGAAGAAGAGACTGTGTACTCCAGTGGCTTGGGGAATCCAAGAACCACCCTGCCAAGCAAAACCTGCTTCAGGAGAACTCACATTGAGTCCCTGCATTGTAATTCTCTGCTTAAAGACACATTAAAACAAGGCCACCACTGAAAGCTGGACCGGAGACGTAGCCCTGGAGAATAGGGTGAACTCCTTATTAAAATTCTTGTGTCTTTGTGTTGCTTATTGTATTCCTCTGTTGTCTTTCCATTTAAATGTCTGTGTATTGGCAATTTGATCGATCCGTTGCTTAAATAACACAGAACGCACACCATCACATGAGTCTATAATACCTTTTGTTTAATAAATCTTCAACTAATGTCACTCATAGGGTGATTGTCAAATCAAGTGGTATCAGAGTTGTAGGTTGTCAGGTTAGACAAGCTTGTGTTGGTTTAGCTGTGAATGCTCACTAGATCAAAGCTCAAATTAGGAGAAGGAGAGTTGGTGGAAACTAATCCTGAAATTGGGAGAGTCTATCCTCGGAAGACAATGTTAGAGGAAGGTTTTATGGGGCCAGACCCTCAATTCACAGAAAGTTTCCTAGCTATAAAGTCTATGGTAAAAGAAATGTATAGGGACTTTAGAAAGCATAAGGATGAAGATTCATCAGGCTCTAAACAAGATAAAGAAAAAGATGAATCTCATCCCCATGACCACTCAAAAGGGAAAGAAGAAAGCTTTCCTACACCTCCTAATAGCCCTGTGCATAATAAGAAAACATCTTTGATTAAACTAGATGTTAAATTTGATTTGCCTATATATGATGGAGAGCTAAATGCTAAAAAGTTGGACAACTGGATTAGAAAAATTGATGTATATTGCAGGGTACAGAACATAGACTCGGACAAGAGTAAGATTCAGCTGGCAAGCCTACGCCTAGGAGGCACTGCCTTGGTTTGGTGGGAAGGCAAAACCCAAGCTGATATGAAGAAGCATGGCAAGACCATCTCTGTCTGGAGTGAATTTGTTGCTGCAATTAAAAAGTAGTTCTATCCATTGGCCTACATGCAACAAGACATGATGAGTTGGCAAACTCTTCGGCAGTTGAAAGGGCAAAGTGTGCAAGGGTATACTCGAGAGTTAAGAAAGAGAGCATTGATGTTGGGTATCTCATTAGACTCACTAGAAACTCTTTTGAAGTACATTGGTGGTCTACACAACTGCATGAGGCATATCATCCTCATGTTTAATCCCACCAGAATAGATGAGGTAATTGTACAAGCTACTCATCTAGAAGCTAGAGGAAAGAATGGAAATCTAGAAGTTGGGGGACCATCCCAACCCACTGTAAGCAAGAGCAAGGAGAAAAGAAAGCAGAAGTGGAAAGCAAGGAAGGCCAACACTACACAAAAAGGCAAAGCTTCGTGCACTCACTGTAAAAAGGATGGGCATGATGATGAGCATTATTGGATTCTGCATCCAGAGCTAAGACCTAAGAAATCAGAGGGCAAGAGGAACAAGACTACTGCAGCTATTCAGAAAGATTTGGGGTTAGACTCGGGAGATGAAACAATCATTGCAGCCACGGGTATAAAAGGTAAGAATTATGAAGCATCTACTAGTAATTCTTCTCAATCTGTTATTGATGAAGAACATGAGAGAAAAAGACATGAGCTTTTCCATATTCAAGTTGTTTCCAAAAATCAAAAGATTGATACTTTGTTTGATAGTGGTTCACAAGTAAATCTAATTTCTGAAGCAATTGTAAAGAAATTGGGATTAGCAACTACACCTCATAAGAAACCATACCCATTAGGATGGTTGAACGATAAACTTAAGTTTTCTTTTGGGTCAGCATTGGTAGATGAGGTTGAATTAGATGTAATTCCTTTGGATATATGTGGAATTGTTTTAGGAAGTCCTTACTTGTATTATAGAAAGGCTATTTTCTATAGAGTTGAGAACAAGTATCTACTTGTTAAAGGTGGAATCGAATACTTTGTAAGAGCTCACAAGCTCAAGAATAATTATACTCTCATAAACTCAGGACAAATGAAAAGAATGATAAATTCATGCAAACCGTTTCTATTGATGGTTGTAAAGGAAAAGAAACCTGATAAAACCAATGTATTTGAGGGTTGTAATGCTGATCAACAAGGTAATATAGAAAATATTGTTTCAGAATATGATGTCTTGTTCCAAGAACCTGAAGGTCTGCCACCCAAAAAAGGAATAGTACATGATATTGTTTTGCAGCAAGATGTTTCATTGCCTAACATTGGGATGTACAGGTTGTCTGCTTTAGAGAATGCTGAAATCAAGAGGCAGGTGCAGGAGTTGCTCAAGAAAGGGTTCATCAGGCCTAGCACATCACCATGTGGGTCACCAATCATTTTGGTGAGAAAGAAAGATGGCTCGTGGAGAATGTGCATTGACTACCGAGCACTGAATAAGATAACAATAAAAAATCGTTATCCCCTTCCAACATAGATGATCTTTTAGATCAATTGAAGGAAGTTATTTATTTCACCAAGCTGGATTTGCACAGTGGATACCATCAGGTCAGAGTTGCAGAGCAAGATGCATGGAAGACTGCTTTCAAAACAAAGCAGGGATTATATGAATGGTTGGTTATGCCTTTTGGCTTGACCAATGCCGCTACTACTTTCATGAGATTAATCAATAATGTACTCAGACATTTTCTTGATGATTTTTTATTGTGTATTTGGATGACATTCTGACTTTTAGTAAAACATGGGAAGAACATTTAAGGCATGTTAAGCAGACATTAGATGTTTTGAAAAGAGAAAAACTTTATGTTAAACTCTCCAAATGTGAATTTGGCAAAACCTCTCTAAATTATTTGGGTCATATAGTAGGGGGAGGCGAATTGAAAATAGATCCCTCTAAAGTGGTAGTCATTGTAAACTGGCCTAAACCCAAGTCTACTACAGAAGTGAGAAGCTTCTTAAGAGCAACACAATATTGGAGAAAGTTCATTGCAAATTTTTCCTCAATTGTAGTTCCCTTGCATGCCTTGATAGGATTGAACAAGGTGTTTCAGTGGGGAGACAAACATCAGAAAGCCTTCGACACCTTGAAATAAAAGATTAGTACAGCACTAGTACTAGCACTGCCAAATCTACAAAGACCATTTGAGATCCAAACTGATGCCAGTGACTATGCCATGGGAGTAGTGTTGACACAACACGGTAAACCCATATGTTATCATTTTGAGACTTTTAATCCTACAGTAATTAACTATCCTACATATGATAAAGAATTGTATGCATTAGTTCTGAGTGTGAAAAAGTGGAAACATTAATTAAAGGGCAAAGAAATAGTAATACATAATGATCATCAGCCACTTCAATACCTACACTCCCAAACTAATTTGCAGTAATCAAGACACTACAGATGGATGGGTTTTCTACAACAGTTTCATCTAGTCATCAGATATAAAAAGGGCATACATAACAAGGTTGCAGACATGTTATCTAGACCCATTATAAGTGCATCTACCATACTTAAGCACAATTCTGTGCTGCATGAAAGCTACATATAACAATATGCTCAAGACATGGACTTTAAGGATGTATATGCAACTTTGAGTCAAGGCAAAAGAATAGAAGAATTGGACTATCACATGAAGGACCGACTCTTATATCATTGTGGGAAACTCTGCATTCCACAAACTGAGAGAGTAAAGACAATTAGGTAAGCACACACTTCTTTGATATCGGGTCACTTTGGGGTAAGTAAAACAGTTGCACAGCTGCAAAGGTTCTGCTATTGGCCAAGAATGAGTGAGACAGTTTCTAGATATGTAAAGGGATGTGCTATGTGTGCGAAAAGCAAGCCCAACAACAGGAAACTAGGTTTGTACACTCCCTTGCCAGTTCCTTCTCACCCTTGGGAAAGCATTTCCATGGATTTTGTTATCTAGGAAATTTCATGATTATCTATATGTTGTCGTGGATAGGTTCAGCAAAATGTGTATTTTGATATCCTGTAGTAAACAAATTACAGCTGAACAAATTGCAAAATTGTTCTTTGAACATGTATGGGTTCATTTTGGATTACCCACTTCTATTGTATCTGATCGAGACACCCAATTTGTGGGGAAGTTTTGGTCAAGTCTGTGGGAACTAATGGACACCAAATTAAAGAAAACCACATCTTTTCATCCACAAACAGATGGCCAGACAGAAGTAGTTAATAGGACGGTGATCCAGTTACTGAGAGGATATTGTAGCAAACACCCTAAGCGTTGGGATGAACACTTGTGTTATGTACAGCATGCTTACAATAGAGTCAAACACTCTTCTACACAGAGATCTCCTTTTGAGACCTGTTTTGGTTTCATACCAAGGTCTCCTTTGGATTTTGCCTTTGGTAAAGATACCACGGTTGATAGACACAGTGATGTGGACAAAGCAACTAGGTTCATCGAACAGATCCAGGAGATCCACTAGGCACTACAGGAACAACTGGAAAAGAGCCAGGCCAAGTACAAGGCTAGGAATGATAAGCATCGGATGGAGCATAGTTTTCAAGTTGGAGACCAAGTATTGTTGTACATCAGCAAGGACAGGATGCAAGGTGAAAGTAAAAAGCTAAAACCTATCAGGTATGGACCCTTCAGGATACTTGAGAAGATTGGTGAAAATGCTTTTCGCCTTGATCCACCATCTTACATGCACATCTACTCAGTCGTAAACGCAGATTGCTTGAGGTTGTTTGAACCTTCAATGATTGAGGACCCTGAAGAGCAGAGTCAATTACCTTCTGTTGATGACCTACTACCTAAATATCTTAATGAACTATGGGAAGACACAGTGCTGGACAGGAAGGTAAGGACGACGCGCAGTGGACAAGTGGAATACCTCAGGATTGGGCTTAAAGGTTCAAAGTTGAGCAGTGCGAAGTGGATTGAGATTGGACAAGTGAGAAAGCAATGCCCTCACTTAGTCGATGTTTGAAAACCAACTTTTGTTGGTCCAAAAGCTTTTTCAGTGGGAAGGTCGTGATCCAAATTGGATCCATTAAAGACTGGCAAAGAATCATGACTGTATCGGGACGAAACAAATCTTTAAAAAAATTCCAAAACAGCGATCAAAAACACCCTGAACCAGTGGCAATGGCAGCCAGCGTGGAACGAAGAGGACCTCGGTCAAAGCGCATTGACCGAGGTCCATGGAGATTGCGCAGGAGGTCAAAGTAGCCCTTGGGAGCCCCGGATTGGGAAAAGAAGGTGATTTTTTTATCACGCATGGCGTTAGGAAAACAGGGCCGAAATGGAGGAGCCTTAAGCACTCAATCGCATTGGGAGATGGAGAACCGTGGGTAGAGAAACGAAAAGCGCTAACATACGAAGGCGAGACCCGCGCTCTGGAAAATCGGCGGTATTGATCGGGGCACCCTCAAACGGTAAACGGTTTTGGAGAGAGCGGAGCGATCCCACTCAACGATCGGCGCGTGGTAGCGCAGGTGAGAGAAAACCACCGTTGATCGCACGTTATCGGTCGAGCAAGTCAACCGCACGAGACGTGCGTATGACGTTGGATCTGGAGGAGCCTAGATCGGATGGCTAAGGTTGCGCCCGATAGAAAGAAGTAGAATCGACAGGGAATTAAGCCGCGTTCTAAAGGGATTTGGAATCCGTTTGACCGCCACAGTGGAGGAAGAACACATCCATGACATAACTAAAGAACGAATAGACGAGCAGGCTGGCGCTGTTCAGGTGAGGACACGTGGCCACTCCTTGAGCGTTCATGCTGATGCCGAACAGGGAACTCCAAGTGCAGCTACAGAAGGCGAATTGAGAGAGGCGGAAGAGGAACCGAACAGGCATGGAAACAAATGGCTAAAAGCCATGAATACAGACAAAATACACAGTCAATTCAGAGTGAAATCTGAGAGACGAAGGAAAAAAAATACTAGAATCCCGAGAGGAGGACGGAATACACAGAGAAGAAGGCAGTAAAGCAAGAGAAAAGCAGGAAGAGACAAAGGGTCGAGCTGACCAGTGGCAGCATCGAGCACCACCGAGCTTGAGAGGTTCGAGCCACCCCATAGAGGGATCTGTTCGGGCTGAGCACCACGTTGGGCTCTTACCATTGTAGACCAGAAGGTCAGAGAGTTGATGGGAAGAAGAGACTGTGTACTCCAGTGGCTTGGGGAATCCAAGAACCACCGTGTCAAGCAAAACCTGCTTCAGGAGAACTCACATTGAGTCCCTGCATTGTAATTCTCTGCTTAAAGACACAATAAAACAAGGCCACCACTAAAAGTTGGACCGGAGACGTAGCCCTGGAGAATAGGGTGAACTCCTTATTAAAATTCTTGTGTCTTTGTGTTGCTTACTGTATTCCTCTGTTGTCTTTCCATTTAAATGTCTGTGTATTGGCAATTTGATCAATTTGTTGCTTAAATAACACAGAACACACACCAGCACATGAGTCTGTAATACCTTTTGTTTAATAAATCTTCAACTAATGTCACTCATAGGGTGATTATCAGATAATGTTTAGAAGATGACAAATTTAGCAATCATTTTGGAGAGGATTTGCTCACATTGTGTGGTTCTTTCAACTTAATTATCTGCAATGTTCTAGATAAATGGAAAATGTCGGGGAAGTTCACTTGCAACACATACAATGTGGCAAGTGTTGTTGACTATGTTATTTGTTCACAAAGATTGATAGAGAGGATAGATGAAGTTAAGATTAGAGAGCATATGTGGGACTTAAAATCAGACCATAACCTAATTTATATAAAGCTATCTTGGTTAGAATAAAGTCAGCATAGGAGGAAAACCCAATGTTCTCGACAATCGATATCAGAGGGAAAGACTCTTCTAACACAAGAAAATTGCAATATCTTCCAAACAATGTTGCAGATATCAATTCAGAAATGGAAGAGTAGATCCTAAAGCCTCAACAACCATGAGTTAACAAATATAATTCAGAATGCACTTGAGAAGTGAAAAAAGAGTAGCAAATAGGAAATTTGAATCAAATTTTTTCCTGTAAATCCTTGGTATGATGAGGAATGCAAAATGGCAAGGAAAACCTTGAAAAAGGCAGGTGAGGAGAAGATGAATGTAAATTTATATAAGTAGATTTTAAAACAGAAAAAATATGAGTTCATGCAAACAAGGCGAGAAGAGTTAATATATCTAGGCAAGAATCACCTAAAGCGTTTTTGGCAAAAAATTTAACCAAGGAAGAAGCAAATTGAAAATAATATTACAGCCAATCAATGGTTTGACTACGCAAGACAACTCTATGAGAAAGAATCAAAGGAGGAGCCCCTCTTAGGATCAACAAACCACAAAGCTTTTCACATTACAGGAAGTAGAGACAAGAATTAAGAAGTTGAAAATAGGAAAGGCAAAGGACTTGGCTAATATTCAAGCAGAATATCTAAAGTGGGGAATGAACATACTTGCACTGCACATCATGGAAATATTCAACAACGTCACTCACCAAGGATTCCCAAGAGATTGGACAAGTAGAGTAGGAATACCCCTTTTTAAAAGTGGAGACATTAATAGTCCTTCCAACTATAGAACCATTATGATCAATCCTTTGTTTGCAAAGCTCTTCAACAACATGGTGGAAAATAGAATCAGTAAGTGGGCAGAAGCCAAATAAGAGAGGGAAAAAGGGCAAGCAGATTTTAGGTCGAAACATTCTACAATAGATTATGGTATCATGTTGGGATACATTATTGAAAATGTTTAGGAGCGCAAAGAAGAAGTATTTCGCTGCTTTGTTGACTTCAAAAAGGCATTTGACACAGTCCCTAGAGATAAGTTGTGGAGTAGAATGGTAGAACTTGAAATTACTTTGCAGTATATATTTGTTGTCCATAGGCTTTATGAAGAGGTGAAAGTCAAAATTAGAACTTCATCAGGCATTTAATAGAGCTTTAGCAGTGACATCAAAGTCAAGCAAGGCTGCCCTTTATCCCCTACTCTTTTTGGTTTATGTATTGATAAATTGGAAGAGTGGCAAAATATGCAAGGTGGGGGTGGTGTTCAGTGATCTAAGTGGATATTGGTGGCCACCCACCAAGTCGACTTCAACCGCCACCATTGTTTCTTTCAGCTTTTCAGTTTCCTTAATTGTAGCACAGTTTACTATTTTAGCAGTTTACAGTCCTGAACTTCCGGAGCCATTTTGAGGCCCTAAACGACGTTTTTTTGAAAAACTAGGAGCAACATGGGTTCTTTCACCAATGTTCTCTTCCCAAAGTTGTAGTTCTCGGATAGAACTTTCTAACGAGATATTGTGCACGTCAAATAGAGATCGTATGCCAAAGTTACGACCCCGGGAAGTTGACATACCAATTTACCCAAATGGGGCCCACAGTTTGGTGTTTCATCTTCTAGGGTTAGGTTTTTGGATGTTTAGGGTTTTCAATTGTTTCTTAACAATAAATAGGCCTTCGAGTCTCATTGTAACATAGTTCAGAGGCATGTAGCCGCCACAGCTCTTCTCAGAGATAAGCTACCATCGCCCTAGCTGGTTTATTTCCATTTATGTTTGTAAGCATATTTCGGTATTTTACATTAATGAAATGAAGTATTATTTCTGTTGCATCTCTATTTTTATGGTTATCTTTGTAATTTGTTGCATTCCTGTTTAAATCCGGATTAGTGGTTTCAGAGCGATATGCTTTTTCTCTGTTTTTCTTTACATGTCCCCAATGAAGTTGGGATATAAGGAGTTAGGGCTTAAACTGGTTGAACCTTTGCAAGACCAGCCTCGCAGATCCCGACGGTCTACCATGGTGGATGAAAAGAAAGACAAGGGGGCAGGAGATCCTATCAAAATCTTGCTCAAAGAAGCCCTCAAGTGACAAAGGAACACGATGATGGACAACTTTGCCCAGATCCTTCAGCAGCTACCCAGGGGCGACACATCGGCTTCCAACAGCTACTCTGGAAATGCCACACCGTTTAAGGTACAAATTAATTTTTAAATCCCATACTCAAGGGTCAGATAGATGCAGATGTCATCGATAAATGGTTAAATATACTAGAGGGTTATTTTTTAGTTCATGATTTTTCCAGTTGGGAAAATATTATTTCCGCTCTTCTCAAAGCAGCCCCCCACGTCAAGGACTGGTGGGAAACCTACTGCGAGCAGAAGGATGAAAGTACAGGCTCACTATTTTTAACCGCACCCACTTGGAATTCATTCCGGGATGTCATCAAGGAGTAGTACTACCCTGTCGGAAGCTATGACAATCAATACATAAAGTGGACCATGCTGTGACAGGGAAGGGAACAAGACGTGCCAGAGTTTACAAATATTTTCCATACCCTTCGCAGAAAGTTAGGTGTCAAGGATTCATAGCAGCATTTGGTACTCAAATACCATGGCCGCATGAACAAGTACATACAGAAAGAAATAGAATTCCTGAACATCTCCTTGCTTGACACGACATACCGATATGTCGTCAACATCGAGCAAAATTTTAAACAGAAGAAGCGAGACTTTGGATCTACAAATCCAAAGCAAGGGAAAGGTGCCCCCAAACCGCAGAACAAAGGACAAAGCCAAGGCGGGGTGGCCCAAGACAACCCGCCAAAGCTGCAAGCAAAGAAAAACATCACGAAGCCAAAAAAGGACACGAGAAAGTGGTGTGAGTTCCATAAGAGCTCCACTCAAAACACAAGTGAGTGTTGGGCCAAGCAGTCACTGGTGTTTGAGCTAAAGGTTTCAGAATTAGATGCATGTTCTGAATCTGAGTCAGAACCCAAAAAGGGGAATGACAAAGGGAAGTAGATTATTGATGCAGAGCCCAATGCCACCGTTGCCACCATGAAGATCCAAAAGGAGGAACCCGAAGATCCAAAGGAGGAGGAGCATCTCTTCCACTCCCAGATGTGGGTAAAGGGCTCCCTGCTACAGTTCATTGTCGACAACAGAAGCCAAAAAAAATTCATTTTGGCAGAGGTCATGAAGCGGCTGGTCTTACCGACCACCACACATCCACAACCATACACTATCGGGTGACTTCACCAAGGACGGGATCTTTGCGTGAGCCAGCAGTGTCGCCTTCCATACAACATCAAGCCCTTTGCGGATGAGGTATTGTGTGACATTGCTCCCCTTGAAGTTTATGATGTATTATTAGGACAACCATACTTGTGGAAGCGACATGTTGTGTATGAATCAAGGCCCCCTGTTGTTATTGTTACTTTGGGAAATAAGTTGTACACAATACCGGAGGTAGCACCACCTACCGCCATCTCTTTGGTTACTGCAAAACAATACAGTAAGCTCATTTCCAAAACCATGAAATTTGTTTTACTGATGATATGCCCTCAAGGAAAGAAGAAGATGGTGGCCACGACCTCTACACGATAACTACAAATGGACAAGGTCGTGGAGGAGTAGGAGGACATCTTCACCTCCCCTACAGGGGTTCCTTTGCACTGTCAGGTTAAGCACTCCATTGATCTGACCCCAGGTGCACCACTGCCCAATGGACCAATCTATTGGCGCTCCATTATGGAGAATGATGAAATCAAGAGGCAGATTCAGGAGCTATTGTAGAAAGGTCACATCCATCCGAGTTCATCACCCTATGGGAGCCCGATCGTGTTGGTACAGAAGAAGGATGGGACTTGGAGACTCTGTATTGACTATTGGGCGTTGAACAAGATCATTGTCCATAATAGGTACTCGATCCCACCAATTGATGACCTCCTAGACCAACTGAAGGGGGCAAAAAATTTCATCAAGATAGATTTGAAGTCAATATATCACCAAGTGCCAATCAAACCCTTCGATGTGTGGAAGACTGCCTTCAAATCCAAGGAAGCCCTTTTCGAATGGTTGATTATGCCTTTCAAATTGACGAATGCTCCTGCAACCTTCATGAGGCTAATGCATGACATCTTGCGGCCATTCACTAACTCATTTGTAGTGGTATACTTGGACGACATCTTGATCTTCATCCAGATCTGGGAAGAGCACCTCCACCACATCCGACAAGTTCTCCAAACACTGCGGCAACACAAGTTATGTGCCAATTTGGAGAAATGCACTTTTGGCATGACCCAGGTTCAATATATGGGATACATTATTGATGAATAGGGGGTGCATGTAGATCCAGCCAAGATCTAAGTCATTCGGGATTGGCCATCTCCAACTACTCTGACAAAGCTCCACAACTTTCAAGGTCTTGCCAACTTCTATCGTAGGTTGTGTTGGAATTTTCTCATATCACTTGGCCCTTGAGTCAAGTCACCAAGGGAGGAGAGAAAGAATAATTCTTTTGGTCTAAATCTCAATAAAAGGCATTCACAGAGTTGAAAGATCACCTCTGCTCGGCACTAGTGCTCGCATTACTAGACTTGCAACAACCATTTGAGGTCGAGACAGATGCCTATGACTATGCTATTGGGGTAGTCCTTAACATGGGCATCCAGTGGCATATCATAGTGAGACACTTTCAGACACAGTCCGGAAGTATCCCACTTATGATAAAGAGATGTATTCCATTGTGCAGGCCTGCCGACAATGGAAGCGTTACATTTTGGGGAAGGAAACAGTCATCCACACAAACCACCGACCCATGCAATTCATACAGGCCCAAGGGAAATTGTAGAATGATCGCCATCAAAAGTGGTGAACATACCTGCAACAGTTCCATTTGAATATCAAGTATAAGAATGGGAGCACCAATAATGTTGCAAATTGCCTCAGTCGACCCCCGATCATGGCATTAACCACCGTGCTCAACTCTTGTGGGCACAAGACTTCTGATTGTCCACTTCTCTACAAAAGCGACCCAAAATTCAACCACACATATCAAACACTCTTGGAGGGACAACATGTTCCAGATTTTCACCTCCAGGAAGCCCTGTTATGCCACCTGGGTCACCTTTGTCTTCCTTCAAGCGAGCGTGCCAAGATGATTTGGGAAGCACACTACAGTCAGGCTACTGGCATTTTGGGGTTGAGAAAATGGTGGCAATACTGCAGAAGTATTTCTATTGGCCAAATCTTTGACAGGATGTCAGGAAGTACATCAGATCATGCACTGCCTGCGCCATTGCCAAACCAACCATCAAGAAGCAACGCCTCTATACCCCGCTACCTACCCCTAATCGACCTTGGGAATCCAACTCCATGGATTACATGTCAGGACTTCCTTCCACTAGCATGGAAATGACTGTGTTTTTTTGGTCGTCAACAGGTTCTCGAAGATGGCCATTATGGCGGCCTGCAAGAAAAATATCACAGTAGAAATCACTACTAAACTCTTCTTTGAATGAGTGTGGGTACACTTTGGGATCCCACAGTCTATCATCTCATATTGGGACAACATGTCCCTTAGTACATTTTGTTCTAGTCTCTGGTCGATGCTAGACACTAAACTCACTAAGTCCACAACCCTCCACCCTCAAATTGATGGCCAGACAGAGGTTGTCAATAGGATGATCATACACATTCTGCACATGTACAACTCAAAGAATCCACGCACATGGGACGAGATCCTCCCCTATGTTCAGCACAGCTACAACCGGGCTCTCCACAGCTCGACAGCCACAACCCTTTTTAGGTGGGCTTGGGATTCTAGCAACTATGTCCCATTGATGTGGCCATGCCATTTGTAGCTACTCACGCAAATTCGGCTCATGTCCAGTCCAAAACAGACAAGGCAAACAGCTTCATTGAGCACATCCAACATATTCGCCAGCAGGTCCATGACATTCTAGAGAAATCAAATGCCAAGCACAAGCAACGACAAGATCAACATTGAGTGCCACACAAGTTTCAGGTGGGCGACAAAGTTTGGTTGCATTTGTAAAAGGAACGCCTTACCGGAGCCTATCAAAAACTCAGACCACTCTGATATGGTCCTTATATCATTACCAAGGTTGTGGGAGACAATGTATTTGAGCTCAGCATTACCCCATTCCTTGGCCTGCACCCAGTGTTCAATGTGGACCGCCTTCAACCATACTTTCCACCATTACTAGACACATCCGACATTGTAAAACAACTCACACCAACAGAGTTAAATCCAGATTGCATGGAACAAGCTGCAACTGATCAGATCATGGACACACAGATCAAGCACACTTGCCAACAGAATATCCAACTGTATCTAGTTGTCAAAGCAAGCCAACTCCTTCACCAAGGCAAGTGGCTCACCAGGGACGAAGTTCAAAAGAAGTTTCCTCATCTCATGGAGGAACTCAACGCACTGGGGACCATTGCTTCCCAAGGGGGGAGGAATGATCCAGGTGGATATTGATGGCCACCCGCTAAGTCCACTTGGACCCCCACCATTGTTTCTTTCAGCTTTTCAGTTTCCTTAATTCTAGCACAGTTTACTATTTTTAGCATTTTTTCGGGTCCTGAACTTCTGGAGCCGTTTTGAGGCCCTAAACGACGTTTTTTGGGAAAATCGGGAGAAAAATGGGTCCATTGACTAATGTTTCTCTTCCCAAAGTTGTAGTTCTCAGATAGACCTTTCTAGTAAGATATTGTGCACGTCAAACGGAGATCATATGCCAAAGTTACGACCCCGAGAAGTTGATGTACCAATTTACCCAAATGGGG
>APFE030331745.1:77112-94799 GCA_000404065.3 Pinus taeda | reverse complement strand
ATGTTTAGAGTTTTCCATTGTTTCTCAACAATAAATAGGCCTTTGAGCCTCATTGTAACACAGTTCAGAGGCATGTAGCCACCACATCTCTTCTCAAAGATAAGCTACCATCGCCCTAGCTGGTTTATTTCCATTTCTGTTTGTAAGCGTGTTTCAGTATTTTACATTCACGAAATGAAGTATTATTTCGCTGCATCTTTGTGTTTATGGTTATCTCTGTAATTTTTTGTGTTCATGTTTAAATCTGGATCATTTAGTTGGGGGAGTTTGTGATAAAGCTTCTTTTATATGCGGTTGACTTTGCATTGCTTGCTAAATCAGCCCAGGGATTGCAGATGCATCTATATTTCCTTGAGCATTTTTGTAAAGCAGTGGGGATGCAAGTTAATACCAGCAAGACCAAAATAATTATTTTCTCAAATAAAAAGAAGTAGATTCAACATATGTTCTTCTTTGAAGGCAACATTCTTGAAGAAGTAAATGAATACAAGTACCTCAGGATTGATTTCAACAACAAGCTTAATTGGGAGCACTGTAGAAAGAAAAGAGTTTTAGGAGGGTGGAAAGCACTATATGCTCTTCAAAATATGTAGAAAGGCAGAGTTATGGGATTCGAAAACAATTAAAGTGAATTTTGGGATCCTAGTTTCTCTAGTGATATTATATGGATGTGAATTGTGGGCTAGCAACATCCCTGTCTCAAAATGGAAGAAAATTGAGAAAATCCAAAAACGCTTGATCATGAGCAAGTTTAAAATCAAAAATTTGGTTCCTTATGAGATAATGTTAAGTGAAATAGGAGCAACTTCCATAGAAGAAATTGCTATGGTGCGTCTCATAAGGTATCTTCGGAGAATTGAGTAAATGGGAGAAGGTAGATGGCCTAAAGTTATCTTCAATGAAGGAATGAGTGAAATAAATAGATCGTGGATGAGACAAATTAACAAATGGATGCAAAAATGGGATATCTACTTCAATGGATGACCAACAAATAGAAAGGATTTGAAGAGTTATGTTATGGAGAAGTTTTGTAATCATATATGGGGAAAAGAGTTGGGTAGAAAGAAGAAGTACTATGTTCAAGAATTTAACCCCATGTGTGATCTCCAACAAAAAGAGTACATTGGAGATAGCATTCCATGGAGAGCAAAGATTCCTATTTCTCAATTAAGAACTAACTCCCATCAATTATGGTGCGAAACAGGTCGGTGGAAAAGACCTAAAGAAGCTTGGGAAGAGCGGGTGTGTACTTTTTGCACTTCTAGGGCAGTGGAATCGGAAAAACATTTCATTTTGGAATGTGATGCTTTCAAAGACATCAGAGAGAGTTACAACAGTGTGTTAACATCGGTTCCTTAGCATTGTCTTTTCAGTGAGCGAACTATTAGAAGGTTGAGTCAGCTCATCATTAATTTGAACAATAAGATGATTGAATTGCAAAAGGAAAAAAAAATGGAAGCTAGTGGTCCCGTAGACTATAACTAGTCTCGTGGATGTTAAAATTTCATTTCATACACTCGAAGTGACAGAAACACTTCAGGGTCCTCTATGTTAGGACCTACTTTGGGTTATCTCCCTTGTGTCTCAACTAGCGTGTTACCCATGGATCATAATTGGTATTTTTATTTATTTATTTATTTTTCGTAATAATTTTTAGGCGAGTTTATTTAAGAGGGTTATATGCCTAGTCGACTCAACATAAGGGGCTTGACTTTAATGGACCAAAGGGGAATTAACCCGCACCTCATGACAGAGGGTCAAAGATTTGGTAAGGAGCTTCAACAATTTGAGCTACCCATAAAGGCTACCATAATTAGTATTGTTAGAGTGTAGAATGTTTAAATGTCAAGACATATGAATTGACACATCTTGGGAGCATTGAGGCGGATTACACATGATTATATCTCTCTATGTTTAAATAATTCGTAAACTTGTTAAACATTTTATCTTTCAAAGAACCATGTAGGTAATAGGTAATGACACATAACCTATCCATGGTCATTTAGGATTCATTACTTCAATGAACTTGTTCAACATATAAGTGAGTTTTTGTTTTAACAATATGAGATATAATTGCTTTAGTTTAATCATCTAGATAATAATAGATAACTTACCCATTGCCATTCAAAGCTCATTAATACTTTAATGTTATAATTAAGTTGTTGAATATCTAAACACAGTTTTTTATTTTAATAATATGAAATATAAAGGATTAAAGAGTTCTCGATAAGAAAAATTGGAAATAGTGTTTATCCATGTTTATAATGTTTGGTGCAAAGTTATATTTTATTTTAAGTTTGAAAAAAATCGCAGTGTAAATGTAACTAAATGTTTATTAAGTATTTGCAATTTCATTAGGAAACTTGTATTGAATTTTGTTTTAGCCGGCCCTATTCGATAGAAATCAATCGTTTTTTTCCAGAGATGCTCTTTTTTCTTTCCTTTTTTTTAATTTTTTCGTCCCCTTAAAGCCAAGGGAAAAAAATATTGTGCTAGATTGACTTCTCCTACCTCTTGGAGAATAGTGTTTTGAATTATCTAGTTAGTATAACGTTTTGGTTAATATTTGTATCGATGGGAAGTTGGTTCAAGTTTGATTCCCTTGTCATGCTCATGTGTCACTATGGCATCATATATAACATCACAAGTTTATCTAGAAGTGATGTGGTAGCTTGTCATCACCTCATAGTCCTTGTGCATTGTTATAACTCCATATACAATGACATGGGCTGAAATTCTACCCATGATGAGGATATCACATTGCATGCCCCAAAAGTACCCACATCCATTAGGACTTAGTTTCATCCTCGTGATCAATAAAAAAAGGTGCATATATTTTACCTTGATCCCTATGCGGTTCCAATGCATTACGACAACACCATGTGCAACTTTGTAGCTTGAATTTATAACAACGGTGTGAGTAGTTTTACAAATGATTTGGTTTAGAGCTTTAATTAACAACCTATATCCATATGTACTTGATTTGGAGTTAGATTCTCCCACAATGTATATGCATCAATATAATAACACAAAGAGTCTCATGGTTAAAATTATGCCAATAACATAGGTCACTAATTGAACATCCCAATATTGGATTTGGAGTAAGGACACATGTCCATAAAGAGTTTGTTTTGCATTTGATTCTCCTACATTGTTCATACATCATAACGATGTTATAAACTGATTTTTTAGCAATAACATTGGCACCTCACCAAAGAGTCAACTATGATATTTTAATTAAAACCCTTTATTGACAAATAATGAATTTCAAGATCAATGCCCTCTCTGTGGCCATGCATCATTACTCTATCATGGAGAATCATTACTTCAATAGCCTTGATATAGCATTTTTAGTAAGGACCTATATTGATAAGGAGTCAATTATGCATTTGATTACCTCACAAGGTTCATGTATTGCAACAATGTTATAAATTGTGTAACACCCTCCTCCCACATTTACCCAAGTTAATCGATTCGTTGGGGTAAACATGTGATGAGAGGCTCCTATGATGTGATTCAACTCCCCATGTATAGTTAAGGAAGTGGAACTGACAAAACCAACTCAATTTGACCTTCCACACATGCTACGAAACCTTCATAAACCAACCAACCCTTCCAGGTGATCAACCCCTGAGGAAACTTGACATTTCACTGATATGGACCTCTAGTCACTCCCATGGCCTTCCAATCACTCCCACAACAAGGGCATGCTAACGACTTTGGAATTTTTCAGCTAGTTTTGAGCTAGTGACCCCAAATTTTGTGCCACTTTTTCAGGGCTAGGACTCAAGTCGTTGCCCAAAACTTCATGAAACTTTCAAAAATGATAAATGACAATGAAACCAAGGTATTAAGGCAAACACTTGATCAATGACTTAATTAGACCCCTACTATCCATAACAAACATTTCATCAAACATGTCACAAATATGCATTCTACAGGTCATACCAACATATCTGAGGATAGGAGTCTCATACTTATTTGAGATTTGTAAAGAAGCATTGTTGCCGTATCACAATAGATGCATTATCATTTATTAGGTCATATATTCACTGTACTTTCAATTATTAATCAACACATGATGAGATCCATACATCGAGTATGTCATAAAACATATTCATAACCAGCATATAACCAACATAAATAACAAGGATATAATAGCCATATAATCCACATATAATCTAGTACATTTACACATGAAATAACAAGGAAAAGAGCTCTTATTAATGAATGCAAAAGCCAACCAAGTATGGGACTTCCACGAACCACCCGACCATAGATTGGCTTAACCAAATCTTTATTTCAGCCATCACCCCTGTGCCATATGCCAAGCATGAATGTGGGACTCAAAACCAAACCAAACCATGTTTCCATAGGCTTTACCACAATCCCTACCGGATCACTAGGCCCTAAACATGCATGGATGCCATCGGATATCTCCACCTACACCGTGAGGAATTTTCTTGTATCCTAGTCTCTAGGCTTAAACATATATCCTGCCATACAACAATTGAGGATTCCTAGGCCTAATCAAGACTCCACCCTTCAGGATTAACCATATATCCCGCCATACAATGGTCAAGTATTCCTAGGCTTGATCAAGGGCACACACCTCTAGGCTTTACAATATATCTTGCCATTCATCGATCAAGGATTCCTAGGCCCACTAAGTCACACAAAATATAGCTTTACTACAATCCTAGTATGGTTCAAGGATTCACAGGCCTTGTGTTATTTCTTTCAGAAACCACCTTACTCAGTTTCGAAACCATCTAGCAATCTAGCTCAACCAAATAACAGAGAACCCATCACACCATGGCTATCTGGAAATGGCAAGGCAAGGCTGAAAAATACTCAGGTCATACCGGGAAAAACTTATGCCAATGACAGCAAGAGGACCAAATACACACATGCATGCCAAAGCTGATGAGGAAATGACACATGCAAATCGATACTTGCAAATAATCTTGTTGTAACTGCTAGAAGTTTCTCTTCCTTGCTTGATCTTTGCCTTCTTGGTCCTTCCTTTGCTTTCTTGATCCAATGCTAGAGAGCTCTGAGAGAACTCTAAGTGTCCAAGAGTGTGAGAGATAGAGAATAGAGAGAGAGCTCCAAAACTGAACTGAAAAGGCTACCAATTGATTCCCATAAGCCTTTTTATTAATGAGACCTCTATTTTCTTCAATTTCCATTATTTTTCCTTCATTTTCCTCCTCGCATGCAACCTATGACATTTCACCTTCCTTTTCTCCTAATTTCCATTATTTTCGTAAACAAATTGCCAAATTTCCATTTTTCCTTTCCAAAGCCTCTACCTTTGCCAATTTCCTGTAGTCGTAATAAACCAATTGAACACCTACACTAGGATGCTTTTCCCAACACTCAGCTTGGAATACGTGTCCCATGACCTTGGTTATTATTTTGCCTTTATTAACTTTATTTACAAGGAATTTTGACTAAGGTTGTTATAGAACCCTCCCCCTTGGGGGAACACTATCCTTGTTGTTCGATGACACCTACAAGCAACAAGACTGCTGAAAGAAAAACATACTTGCCATGGAGCTTTATACCTTAGATCGATGCAGTATTTACAATTATCAACCTGCTGAGAAGCAAACCAACATGAAAAACATAACAACATGGCAATCATGATGCCATGACACCCATACCGCTTATTGGAGATTTATAACACAGCTCATGGTGATATTTACATTCATATACATATGTACATATACCAAAACATCACACCTAAACGCATACCAAAAACATTCGCTCAACCAGCGATTAGGGAAGGATACATAGCTCGCATCTGACCCGCTATCTCCCATGTAGCTTCATCGGGACCAAAGTGCTTCCACTACACTTTAACCTGCTTGATTGCTCGGTTCCAGAGGATGAGCTTCTTTCTTTGCAATATACACTAAGGTTTCGACTGTAATTCTCCATCTAGCTCCACTTGCAATACAAACCAGTGAATCACATGATCAACATATTTAACATACTTCTTAAGCAATGACACATGGAAAACATCATGCACTTTTAATCTCGAAGGAAGTGCAAGTCGATAGGCTACTGGTCCAATCCTTTCAAGAATCTTGAAAGGTCCACAAAACTGAGGTGCCAGCATGGCACATGATCCAATTCTTAAGGAGATCTTCTTGTGATTGATGCACAAATACACATGTTCCATAGCTTGAAACTCCTTAAACAAACTATTCTGGTTTGCATAAACTTTGTGTTTGTCTTGTTTGCCTTCATATTCTTCTTGGTAACATACATTTTTTGTTCCATATTTGCCAACATGTCTAGTCCTATCAATACCATGTTCACTAGATCACTCCAACTGATGGGAGTATTACAACTCCACCCATACAATCCTTTAGATAAACTCATCCTCAAAGATTCCTAATACCCATTGTTGTAAGCAAACTCAACCAGTGGAAGATACTCTTCCACTTCCACTACTAATGCATCACATACATCCTCAACAGGTCCTCCAATATCCTATTGACCCTCTCTGTCTGTCCATCTTTCTGCAAATGATATGTTGTGTTGAAGGCCAACTCTGTCCCCAAACTATAAATAACTCTTTCCATAATCAGAAGTGAACTTGGCATCCCTGTTTGACACAATCTTCCTTGGAACACCATGCAACCTCACTACATCTCTAATGAATATCTATGCCATATCACTAGCTGAATACGTAGACTTCACTAGAATAAAGTGTTCTACCTTTGTCAACCTGTCCACCACAACCATGATGGAATCATGTTGTCTAGATTTCCTCAACAAACCTATGATTAAATCCATGGAAATGACCTCCCACTTCCACTCTGGAATCGAAATTAGACGTAGTAAACCACCTGGATGCTTACACTTTGCTTTGACTTGTTGAAAGTCCAAGCATATAGCCACAAACTCTACCACTTCCTTCTTCATATTCATCCAATGATAAAACTTCTTCACTGTTGTCAATGTCTTATGGTATCCTAGGTGACCTGAATATGATTTTGCATGAAACTCTTGCAAGGTAGTCTTCTTGAGCTCACTGTCATTCGACACATATACCCTGTCCCTGAATTTGACCAAATCATTTGTTGTAAGATGATAGTCTGCATCCTGACCACCTGTACCCTACTATAACCTGTGCATAAGCTCCATGTACTAGTCATCTTGTTGCCCTACCTATAAGATCTGATCTTGTAAGTCTGTCCCATAAGAAATCATAATTGTTATGTGATTCACATGTACTCTCCTGCTAATAACATCTGCAACCCTGTTCTCCTTACCCTTGATGTACCTAATCTCAAAGTCGATCTCACTGATCATGGACAACCATATAGCTTGTGTGGCATTCAAATTCGATTAGTAAAATAGATACCTCAATCCATTGTGATCACTCATCAAGATGAACTGCCTGCCAAGAAGATAATGTCTCCACATATTCAATGCATGGATGATAACTGCTAACTCAAGATCATGTGTCGAATAATTTTACTCACGCTCATTCAATTTATGTGACTCATAGCACACTACTTGTCCTTCCTACTTAAAGATTCCACCAAGTCCTCTCTTGCAAACATCTACACACACCACAAACTCTTTGTCCGGATTTGCAATCTTTAACATTGAAGCATTCGTCAACAATTGCTTTAGTTGTTCAAAACTTGTTGCACATTCCTTTGTCCATTCAAATTTCTTACCTTGCCTATGCAGTGACGTAACATAATATGAAATGTGAGAGAGGTTCATGATGAACCTCCTATAATAACCTGCTAGCCCCATGAATGATCTTACCTCATCCACATTTCTAGGAGTTTCCCACTCCATTATAGCCCTTATCTTCTCTGGATCCACTGTTATGCCTTCCTTAGAAACAACATGTCCCAAAGTAATGTACCTATGTCTAAAATAAACTATTGGAAATGCAGAGAGGGGGGGTGAATCAGTATTTCTGTTCAATTGTTACTTTACCAGTTAATATCACTTAGATAAACACAAAATGAACAAAAAGAATAAATACATGTATTAACCAGAAATAATGAGGACTCAAATCTTGTTCTTTACAATAAATCAAGTATAATAATTATTAGGGCTCCAACCCATGGCTTCAATTATTCAATATGGATTCAACAATTCTTCAAGGCTCGTAATATCTTTTGCAACCAACCATGACAATATCCTCACCTTCAACAATGCCTCCTCCAAATCACTTCATTAATGAAAACTTTATCTTCTTAGAAGTTGTCACCACAACTCTTCATTTCACCCAAACAAAATCTTAAAGGTTACATCATGAGGTCCTTCAACAATGCATCATCATCTCCATGGGTGCCTTGAGGAACAACTTCTACAAGTCTTCCAAATGTCTTCAAGAATCATTCATGGTGCCTTCAATTGGATGTTGCAAGAAGTCTCCAATGCCTACAATTTTACTCCGAAGGCTTCTCCAACAGATATCACCAAGAGGGCTTCTTGATGACTCTTCGACGTATGCTCAAGAATATCCCCAACATATCTCTAGTTCTTCAACAATGTTTCTACAAGATGCTTAGAGGGACTAGCTGCAAGAGATCCCAAGGTGTCAATTCTCCAATGGTACTTCAGTTAAGCTTCCAAGATCTTACACAAGTCCTTAAGTCAACACAATGGTTGTCTTCAAGAACTGGTCTAGAGGATGTCCTCAATCTTTAGTTCTGAAGTCTGCACCAAGTCCGAACCTTCTAAAGTGTTTGTCCTAAAGTTTGCTTCTCCACGGATGAAACTAAGCTGTTGGTGATGACCGTACTCAAGGTTTAAGACTGATATGAGGTTATAATGTGTTTTATTACCACATATTTGAATCTCTTCATAGTTCAACAACTTCACAAATCTAAGCCTGAGCTTCCACTGTGGTTGTCCTTTAGGTTAGAGGTATTAATGTTATCACACTTGTCACTGGTCTTACAGGTCTGAGCTCTTATTTTCTCCACAAGTTAGAGGTTATGTGCTTCAATTGAGTCACAGATCCGATGTGACTAATCACTTATCTGATTCCTTCTCCACAATAGGTATACCACAGACTTAGTTGACTTCCACTATTATGAGTCTTGTCACAGGTGCAGATGAGCCTCTCCATAGGTGGTTATCTGAGGTAGACTTCCAAGCTCCAAAAGATAATTTAACCACCGAAGTTTCCCAAACAATAAACCTTTATATCCTCTTCACAAGGTAGTTTTCCGCACACAAATCTGTGAAGACTTGTTTAGCTTAACATGTTATTGTCCTTAGGCTAACAATCCAAAGATTATTATTTATTCCGAGCTTCTACAGTTATCACTGGCAACGAGCCTTCCAACTGTCACTGGTTTGAGCTCCTTAAAGGTTAATTCACCATAGATATGAGCCTTCTTTTATGTCACTGTTATGTAGTCCTTCTTGCCACAAAGTTAAGGTGAGGTCAGGCAATTGTCCACTATTACACAGGTCCAAGACTTGGTCTGAGCTTTTTATATGCCTTGATTATGTTGTGATCTGAGCTCTTTATGATTGTTCTTCAAAAATCGATCCTCAATTTGTTGTAGGTCGAGTGACAATCCTTAAGGTAATCTAAGCTTCTACAGGGGTAGCTTTCCATGGTTTTGGTCTTGAAAGGTAACCCAATCACAAAAAATTAGCCCAAACTTCTCTAGTCGGCCCCCTGTCCTACTTCTATGCCTCCTCCCTGAAATCTTCACCGAGTTGGATGCTAAAATGACAAGTTTAAACATCAATTTATACTAGTTTGAGAGTTATAATGAATAGACACCTCAGTTGGAGAGACATGGCAGCCTACATAAGTCGGCTTACCAAAAATAATGAGTTTTCTAACTTATAAATTCAATTTCTCTCAATCTAAGAGGAGTTAGAAGGCGAGTCATAGCTCGGTAGAAAGGGGAAAATGTCATCTACAAGTTGGTGCCATTTTCATCCTTAACTGAGGTCATTTTTCCATCAATAAAATTATATTGTGTGAACTGTCATCATTATTTTATCTATGGCAACCATTAGGATTTTACCATTTGGACAATGTTAGGGCTCTTTCTTCATATACTTAGACCTTCAACCTTAATAGGAATATGGCATCTTCAATAAGGTATTTAGGGTATGCAAAGACATCTAGATTAGGGTTCCTTTAGCTTCTTCATTAAATAAGGAACAAGGGCTACATGATGTACATTAGACCTCCAACAAGAGTTATAACATGCAGGTGTCTTAGGATGTATATGAGATATATAGCTAGGGTTTCATGATCAAAGGGATTCTTAATCCATCATTAGATAATGCATCAATAATTCAACTATGATGTCATGCAAACATTTCTAGGGGTTTGTCATTATATTTAAATCTTCATGCTTAGGGTATCATGGACATGTGCACATAGGAATTTCACCTAGGGTTTGCATGAGGTTATGGCAACATCACAAGAGGTTAGGGCATTTGCCATTTCCTATAATGCCATATTGACATCAATGACAAATTTGACCAACAATATCCCCATTTTTCATTGATGACAATATTCTTTCCCTTTCAACATTCCCTTCCCCTTTGAAATCAATGGCAAATGGGGTGTCCAAGTACTCACCCTATCAAACTTCTTCTTGACATGTTGCTCCATCGTATTTTCTTCCTTTCTTCATGAATGATAATTCTTCATGATAAGTATCTTGCTCCCCCTGTCATCATGCTTCTTCTGGAAATGTGGTACATGATAGATGTGTTTTCATTTCTTCATGAGATGAACTAACTTCCCCTAGCCTGCATAAACTTCTCTAGCTCTTCTCTTTTGCTCAAGACAAGAAAGATTGTTGCCTTGTGATCAAATGGAAGACATCTTCACAATATCATGATTTTATTTAATGGAATTACTCCCCAAATATTATCTATCAAGAGATGATTGTCCATGTGTGACTCATCAAGGGTTTCATAGGGCTCTTCATGGATAGCTTATGCAAGAGTAGTCAAGAATCACAAGCTTCCCCTAACAATATTCATGGTCTCCTTGAGTGCTCAAGAGGTTTTTTGATCCAATTTGATTCATTCTCCATACTTGTGTAACTTTCTTTCTTGCTTGGTAGTCAAATTTTTTAGCTTGTTTAGGGACCCAAGTCAAGTTACAATCACGAACCATATGACCAATTTTATGGCAATTAAAGCATTCCATCTTGTTCATCAATGATGGAGTATGCATTCTTCTTGAAAAGTTGCTTCTAGGGAGCTCATGGGAACCATCACATCTATCCTTATGGTATGCCCTACAATCCTTTTCCATATGCCCAAAATTTGTACAAGAACAACAATAACCAAAAAATATACTTTGTTACCTGGAGGATGGAAATTGCCTTGATGTACTTCTAATGCCATTTTGTCTTGGGATCCTTTGATCAAATTTATTCCCTCTTGCATTCTTGACACCATCTTCATATCTTCTTGGAGTAGGGTTTCTTCCAATGTTACCTTGACTCTTCTCATTGCTTTTAATGGAACTCGGGGCATCAATATTTCTTCCAAGCTTATCCTTGTTGTTTGAAGCATTAGGGTTTGCATTATTTTTGTTTGAGGGTTCACCTGCATAGCCAAGACTTGATTTATCAAGAGGAGATATTTGATGACTTAGTATGTCATCTAGGGTTTGAGAGCTCTTGAGACTCTTGTTCAGATGATCAACTTATTTCCTTGGGAGACCAATTTCTTCTTTCATCATTTTTAATTCTTCATCCTTCTTTACTAGATGATTCTCCATTTCATCCTTAATTATCATTACTTCACATGATTGGGCCTTAAGTGAGGTGATTTTTTATTTTAACTTGGAGATATATTCATTATTTTCTTCAAGTTGGTATATAATGGAATTTCTTTCATTTTCTGCTTCATCGACTTGTCCTTCTAGGAGTGCCAAAGCTTCCATCACCTTTTTAGCTCCTTGTGCTTGTTTCTTTGCTTCTTCTAGTTGAGATTTAAGGGAGGAGACATCTTCCTTGTATTGACCAATTTTTACTTCAAGTTTGTTTAGGTCCTTGTGTCTTTGTTCAAGATGGCTTGACAAAGTGTCTTCCTTTTTCTTTGCTTTATCCAATTTATTTGTCATGGATATGACTTCTTCATGGTGTCTTTTCTTGTTTTGATGAAATTCCTCCTTAAGCTTGGTGAGATCCTCATCTCTTTATTGTACTTGAAGCTTGAAAATGTCAACTTCCTTCTTTATCTTGTCAAGGTCATGGTCACCATCTTGTGCTTGCTTCTTGAGCTCCTCATTTTCCTTTCTCAAAATGCTTATGTCTTTTAGGGTAGTTGCAAGTTTGCCTTAAGATCTTCTTTGAGATCTTCTTCACTTTCATCATCTAGGTCCTCCTTGGTCTTGATGTATTCATTCTTGTTTTCAACCTTTATGGGTTCTAGATTTCCTTTTTGCTTTCCATAATCTTCTTGATTAGAATTCATGGTTAAGGCTCCTTTTGAGTGAAGATCTTGAAGTTTGTCCCACATATATTTTCTTGACAAACATTTTTCTAGTTTGGCCTTTATAGGATCTGGTATCCCACTCAAGATTTCCTTTATTACTCTTACATTATATTCCTTGGACTCTTCTTACATCGTGATTTCAGTAATCATTGGTTCCTAGACTTCAAAACCTTGAGCCATTAATAAATTCTTCATTCTTGCCTTCCATGTATCAAAGTTTCCATTGAACATTGGAGCTTTCCCAATTTGATTATCCATTGAGGAGGTGACATCTTTGATGGGTTTGCAAGCCTTCTTCCTTGACTTTTCCATTTGTGTTCTAAGGATCTACCTTCAATATGTTAGGCTTTGAGTGAAGGCACTGACTCTAAAACCAATTGTTGGAAGTACAGAGGGGGGGGTGGGTGAATCTATATTTATTTTCAACTGTTACTTTACCAGTTAAGATCACTTAGATAAACACAAAATGAACAATAAGAATAAATACTTTTATTAATTAGAAATAAAAAGGAATACAATCCTCTTCTTTACAATAAGTCAAGTACGATAATTATTAGCACTCCAACCCTAGATGAAGACACCAATATCCAATCCACCAGGCTCCAACTTGTACTTTTCCAAGCATCGACTTGAACTTCACAAGGCTCCAACCTTTAAGGCTCCAACCCTATCTTCCCAAGGCATTAACCTTGTCTCTATGAGGCTCCAACCCTCTCACTAGTATGAGCTCCAACCTGGTCTTCTTGAGGACTCCTATCCTCTAGGGCTCCAAACCACGACTTCAATTCTTCAATATGGATTCAACGATTCTTTAAGGCTCCCAATATCTTCTGCAACCAGCTGTGAAAATATCCTCACCTTCAACAATGCCTTCTCCAAATCACTTCATCAATGACAACTTTATATTCTCAGAAGTTGTCAAAACAACTCTTCATTTCACCCAAACAAATATTCAAGGTTACATCATGAGGTCCTTCAACAATGCATCATCATCTCCAAGGGTGCCTTCAAGAACAACTTCTACAAGTCTTCCAAATGTCTTCAAGAATCCTTCAAGGTGTCTTAAATAGGTTGCCCCAAGAAGTCTCCAATGTCTACAAGTCTACTCCAAAGGATGCTCCAACAAATATCTGCAAGAGGGCTTCTTGATGACTCTCCAAGGTCTGCTCAAGAATATCCCCAATGAAAGTCTAGTTCTTCAACAATGTTTCTACAAGATGCTTAAACTGATTAGCTACAAGAGATCCCAAGGTATCAATTCTCCAACGGTACTTCAATTAAGCTTCCAAGATCTTGCACAAGTCCTCAAGTCAACACAAGGGTTGTCTTAAAGAATTGGTTCAGAGGATTTCCTCAATCTTCAGTTCTGAAGTCTGCACTAAATCTGAACCTTCTAAAGTGATTGTCCTCAAGTTTTCTTCTCCATAGGTGAAACTGAGCTGTTCATGATGACTGTACTCAAGGTTTGAGACTAATATGAAGTTATATTGTGTTTTATTACCACAATTTTGAATCTCTTCATAGTTCAACAACTTCACAAGTCTGAGCCTGAGCTTCCATGGTGATTGTCCTTCAGGTCAGAGGTATTAATATTCTCACACTTGTCACCAGTCTTACTGGTTTGAGCTCCTATTTTCTCCACAGGTTAGAGGTTATGTGCTTCAATTGAGTCACAGATGGATATTGATGTTCGCTCGCCTATTCCACCTAGACCTCCCAGTCAGTTTCATATTTGTAAGAAGAGCTTCGGCGTAAATCACATGAAAAAGACCTTTGTCGACGCGTTTCAAACCAACTAGTGTGGTTCATCGTCAGGACAAGTTGAAGACTGATCTGGCCTAGCATGTTAAATAGATAGAGCAGAGACTCCAACGGCTAAAAAACGGCTATTTTTGACCTTGCTCTTGTGGGACACCCTATATAGGGGAAACAGGGCGCTCCATCCAGCAGAGAATTTGCGAGCATGCAGCAGACCTGAGACATGGAAGAACAAAGTCCTCAGCCTTAGCAGAGCATGTGGACAAGACTAAGCATCATGTCTGCATTAAGGAGGCCAAAGTCATTGCCAGGGTGGATCGGTTCCATCATCGCAAGTTAAGGGAAGCTATTGAAATTGAACGAAAACCCAACAATCTCAACTGAGATGATGGTTGGAAGGTAAGTAGAAATTGGATCCCTGCCCTATCATCTTAGGGTTTCTTCCTACCCCCTTCGGTTCATCCAAGGTGCTTTCTTCGTGTTGATATCGTCTAAATCTTTTCGAATTTATATACATTTATCGCTGGCGGCTCCATATTCTGGCCTTTTTAGTATGTTTCCTCTGGTATTTATTTATGATTAATATTCAGATTTTATGTAGAAATATGATTTTCTCTTTGATGAGGGCTGATGTGAGTCCTTTGCTTGTCATTTATTTTATTCCTTTGGTCATTATTATAGGTATATATAAATTATGATAATTATGTTAATGTTATTCTTATTTATTTGTGTGATTGGTTCTCATTAAACTTTTATTTTCAGCTCTTTTTAGCTTTTCCAGATATTTTTCTATCACAAATTATATATATATATATTAATCTCAGTAAATTAATTAAATTATTTAATAAACATTCACACTTACTTTTCAATCTAACCTCGTAAGATGGATATTATTAATTGTAAATTTAATAATCTTATAATCAGATAAAATAGGATATTACATCAATGGTAAGGAGTATAATTTTACTAACAAATTATCATACCTTTAATAAACATTCATATATATAGTTAGTTATTAATTTAATAACTTATGACCATTAAAATTATATATTTATTCATTTATTCTTATTTTAACCTAACATCCTATTTTTTTGGAATATGAATGGAATTCAAGTAACCATTAGTATTACTATATTAATAACATAAAGTTATTTAATTAAATAAATTACTTGTGATACTATTCATTTTACCTAATTTTACTTATTTCTAGAAATAAAATAAAATTAATATTATAAAAATAATGAGAATATTAAATTTATTAATATAATTTACCTTGGTCCTAGGGTCAAAAATAGTCGTTTTGTAGCCGTTGGAGTCTCTGCTCTATCTATTTAACATGCTAGGCCAGATCAGTCTTCAACTTGTCCTGACGATGAACCACACTAGTTGGTTTGAAACGCGTCGACAAAGGTCTTTTTCATGTGATTTACGCCGAAGCTCTTCTTACAACTATGATGGATCGCAAAAGTCTCAATTCTACAATTATAGGGACCTAACAAAAGGTGCTTTAACGATGGAGACTCGACCAATTGAGCTAACCCTTGGGGCTTTTTCCTTTTGTGTTTTATATACATGTATATGATGTATAATATATATTTTAAATTTCTTTTAATTGTTTTTCAATTATCGTTTCTTTTGAATTACAAGGTATAAATCTAAGGTCTATCTCTACTGAGCTTAATAAGCATCAACCTAGCCTATATATATATATATATATCCTAATCTTTGGCATTATATATATTGTTATCTCTCCTAAGCTTTGGCATGATGTACCAAGGCCTCTTATGCAAATCGTTTTAATGCAAGAACTTAATCAACATAGAGATTAACACATCTATTGTACTCATGTAATTAGGCTTATTCAAGGCTCATATTAACATAGAGATTCACATACCGCTTAGGACTGGAAATTCATGAGATTCAAGCTCATAGAGCAAATACGAGAATTAACCATTCATGATAGATTACATGGGAAAATAAGCATTCCATATTCATATAGGAAATCACACTCCTCAACATTAGCATAAGCATTTAATCAACATAATAGACATATGCATAATATTTAAATG
Source organism: Pinus taeda (assembly GCA_000404065.3). NCBI lineage: Eukaryota > Viridiplantae > Streptophyta > Pinopsida > Pinales > Pinaceae > Pinus > Pinus taeda. The sequence goes on along the minus strand of APFE030331745.1, from coordinate 78,492 downwards.
CATAAGACATAACTGAGCACTTATCTTATAAAGAAGTTTGGCAAATATTTGGACTTCAACTCTCCACCCAACCTTAGATTGGCCTGCATTGCAACCCTTGTTGCAGCCAATCACCCTCGAGCTAGATTTTTTAGCGTGAGAAGGTGATGTAGTTAGTATCTATCAATTGTTGCTCACATATCATGTACATAGCCCATTATCTTGGGTATTCTCAACAACTCCCAGTTGTTACACTATAGAGGCCTTTAACCTAATCAACATTGACGCAAGGGTTCTCAACAACATAAAGAGTCTTAGTTCAGTTTCAGGATAAAGATTTTATAATTTAATAAGGAAGAAGGCTTATTTTGAAGGCGTTTATCTATATTTTCTATCTTTTTGTGAGCTAGTTTCATAACATTTGGTATCAGAGCTTTGGATTCTAGGGTTTCACTACTCCAAATAGGTCATCATGGCATTTTCGCTATGAAGTTTTTTTTTGACATTTCAAAAGCTAAAAAAAAAACCATTTGAGAAGAAATCTCGTTGAACCTCGGGTCTGAATTTCAGATCTTGTCTCGCTATATTTTCAAAGATATGATCTGAGGAAATTAGGGTTTTTGCAAGCTCCAGAATTTCATCTAAAACAAGTCATCGTGGAATTTTTGCTATAACTTTTTTCACTTCGAAGTTTCAGAAGCTAAAAAAAAAACCATTTGAGAAGAAATCGGTTTGAACCTCGGGTCTAAATTTCAGATCTTGTCTCGCCAGAGTTTCGGATATATGATCTGAGGAAGTTAGGGTTTTTGCAGACTCCCGAATTACATCCTAAACAGGTGACATTGGGAAAATAGTCATAACTTTCTCTGTGAGCATCAAAATGAAATTTCGTAAGAAGTTACAAAAAGAGGAGGAATTTTATTTTGTTTGGGAATAATTTTTAGAACCTAAGGTTGAAATAGTGGCGTGTGGCATGTCATACAAGTTCACTCTACTAAACTAGTCTATAATTAGGTCATCGCGGGAGATTGGCAATAAATCTTTCTTCGAGAATCCAATTGCGATCAGACTTGCGGAGTTAAAAAGAGGACTTAGAGGGCTATTACAGGTCAAAATTTTAGAACTTAAAGATCCAAAAATTACAGAGTTACAATCGTTTCAAGATCGAGCTCCTAAAATCAAGAAAAAGCTAGATGAGGAAGTTTGATGGCAAGGATCTAGTAAATTGGATACTACATATGGAGAAATATTTTGATCTACATGGTGTACCACTGTTACAAAAGGTACATATTGCATCTAATTATACAGAACCGAATCAATTTTTATGGTATAAAGGGCTTTGTTCTCGTAAACCACTTGTCACGTGGTCAAGTTTCATGGAAGCAATGATAGCACATTATG